>JABTXL010003275.1:639045-655960 GCA_025134845.1 Neodon shergylaensis
ATATATATATATATATATATATATATATATATATATATATATATATAGGGCTTTTATTCCCAATCCTCAAATTAACATATGAGTAAGTTGGGGAGATATGGATATTCCTTTAGTGATTAATGAATCTTCTTGGGTACCTGGACCTTATGACAACCAATGTTCTGCTCAGCCAATGGAGGGGTGTAATATGATTGAAAATTATACTGTTGGACTACAAGTAATTCCTATTTGCACCAGAAATGGAATTCAATACCTAAATATAACCTCTCAAGTATGGCTATCTATATTCAATATTACCAAAGATTATCATAATAAGTTTTATATGCTTCGTGCATCTGGTTTTAAAAGATAAGAGATTAATGATACTCATTTCATAAATCTACAATTCTGTGAGATATGCATTACCAACAAGGAATTTGATTGGGTACACTAGTAACAGTGTAAGAACGAGAAGCCTTGACTGTTATTAATGTCTCCCAAGGAGATGTCATGCACTGGAGCCCTCCGACTTCCCTCACTCAGGCTTCTTCTCACTCAGACTTAAGATGGAAATGATATAGTTTGAATAGAAGTGTGGAAATCTTCTGTTAATGAACCTATTCAGTGGCATAGAGTTGGAATGTCAAGTCCTCTCCTGCAATCTTACAATTCAGTTCAAACTAACTTGTGGAAATTGGCAAGTGCCTTCTACCCTCTTAAAGCATGGGGATGAAAAATTAAACATTAAGGATGACAAATATACTTTGTCTTTTAGACTATATCAAAGCCATCCTTTTATGGCATATGTATCATTATCTTACTTGCTATTATTTTGCCTGTACAATGGTACCCTAATAATTACAACATCACTTATTACTTATGAACACTGTATGCTTCATATCTGTGTTAATTTGATGAGGGATTTCCCTCTGTATGCTGTAAATGCCATTGGTTAATAAAGAAACTGTCTTAAGCCTGTGATAGGGTAGAATAGAGCTAGGTGGGGAAAACTAAACTGAATGCTGGAAGAAAGGAGGCAGAGTCAGGGAGAAGCCATGGAGCTATTGCTCCATGTCTGTCCTGATTCAGCAGTAGTAGCTAAATAAATAAATAAATAAATAAATAAATAAATAAATAAATAAATAAAAGTGTGGGGTTCAAACAGAGGCATCCTGGGCTGTGCTGCCAGTGCAAACTTTGGCTCTTTCAGGAGTCCGAGCACTTGAATGGCATTTTTGAGCCTGGGTGCTTGTGTGCCCACTTGGGGTTGGGAGCAAAGTAACTGAGACCATGCCCATGACTCAGTGCTCCCGGCCTGGAAAGATGGTATAATCAGGTCTACTAGGTGTGCAGAGGCAGGAGAACATGGTGGATTCCTGCTACCATACACAGAGATATTTCCAGACCACACATTGTGCTGCATGGCAGATTTAGCTATGGCTCAGATGAAAAGAGTTTATGTGTTGCTCATTCCTTTTCAGAGCTAAAGTGGTGAGTACAACTGTAACTTAGCAGTCCCAGAGATGGCAGTAATTTTGAAAAGCAGAGAGAGGCATAAAAAGCGCCCAGGGCTGCAGCAACCAAGCTGCTTACCATTTTAAAAGCTCTCTAGGACATTACAGATACGCAATAGGATAGATTCAGACATAAAAGACCTCTAAATGATATGTGGTATGCTTAAAAATGTACATAGGCTAGGGAGAGAGAAGATAAAGAGTATAGAGAGTTATAAAAGAAATTAAATGGTTTAGAAATTATAACACAAAGTCTTCAAAGAGACAAGTACAGATAGTCATAGATTAAAGGAGTAAAGATAATAAAATAAATATTAAGCTTGTAGAAAATGTAATAGAGTAATAAAAATAAGCCACATAAAGATGGAAAATAGACAGAGTCTGGATTATGTTTATTATTGTGTTTTCTTTGAACTTTTGACTATGAAAGAGCTAAGTAACCAACATGTATACTTAAAAAATATCTTGACTTCAGAATTTGAGTCTAAGGATATGTTGCTTTGGAAAAGAGGTTCTTCTTTTGTTGCTACAGAGGATGAGATCCTGTGGAATCCTTTCAGACTAATGTGATTTAATGGACCAAGACCGCCAGAAAGGTCACCATGACATCCCCCAAAAATATTTCGTCCAACAAAAAGCAGGGAACAATTTGGAAAGAACTATGCCTGTATTCCCAAATGTTGTTTATAAATGTTTGTTTACATTTAAAGGGGGATATGCTATAGAGATTTACATTGGTATGAAACTTGGCTTATTGATATAAATTTAAGGTCAATTTTGTTATATTATATATATATGTATATATACATATATATATTATGCTCTTGATTACGGTATTATGTTTGTGCACCTCATTTATAAATGTAATGTGTAATTAAGAAATATAGGTTAATAAATAATCATCTATAATAGTCAAGCTTGTAGGCATGTTAGTTAAGTTTTCTAGATGTATAGAGATATTTGAGTTAGGTAGGTATTCTGCAAATCTTTCAAAGACTACAGAATATGAGGTTTGAACTGTTTTAAGAAGTTAGGACTTTTCATGACAGTGAGACAGATCTGCTCCCGGCAACACCATTCTACTTCAAGAGGATGATAGGCATCGAAAAGGCTTCTTATGGAGTTTGCTAGCCATTTGGGCAAGAAACTGCTCTTGCCTGGACTGCTTAGTGTTATGCTGAGTGAACTGGACATGCAGGACTCACAAACAAATGACTGCTGAGGTTGCTTAAAGAAGATGAGACAGTCCTTCAGGGATCCTGCTTCCTGAACAAGTCTGCCAGAAATTCTGCAGGACACAGAAGAAATCAACTGACAAACTTCCAATACAGGTGGAACTGTGTTTGAAATATCCTGTTTCATGGAAAAGCCTGCTGGATACTATGGGCCTGTGGGCTGAAGTTTGGTTGCCCCACTGATACAAAATTACTGTGGGTGACTGTTCAAGAAGCGAGATGTCTCTGTCAATTCAAGAGTTTTAGAAGTTGTTTACAACATATTTTATTTCATGTTTCCTTACATGATCCTTATCCTATATGAGAAGATCCATTGGAGAGCATTTAAATGAATGTTTTATCCTTCTGGAGTATTTGACGGAGTATAGAAATAGATAGTTAGTTAGTTAGTTAGTTAGTTATAATTTTCCTTAGTTATGATAAAAGATAAAGTAGATGTAAATATTATAACTGTAATTCTTGTTTGCTACCTGTTTTTTATATCTAATTTTACCATGTTAAAGTTTAAACCTTCATTTATGTTTAGAAATACAAGGGGAGATAGTGTAGGAAGCTCTTCTGTATATGTGTTGCTTTTATTGGTTAATGAATAAAAAAACTACTTGTAGGTCAGTAAGGTCCCTGGCCAGAAAGGGGACCTGATACTGTACCAGAAGATCCATCAGAGGAGTGAATGTGATCCTGACCTGTGGCAGAAGCCTGGGAAATGGAGTACAGACATTCCTCAACCCCCCTTAACTTCCTGGTCATTCTGCAGGGTCTGCTCTCCCCTGCTACTGCCTCTTTCTTCCTATTCCATACCAGCTTGCACCCAGGCACCCCTCCCTTCTTTCTCACTTTCTTGGGGCCATAAGATCCCCCAGCTTGGGCCTGTTTGGGCTCTGGGACAGGGTGGTGAGTGCAACTGAGTGGGAGTACCTTTGTTTCAATAGCCTTCCAGCAGCAAGGTAGGCCTTTTGTCTGCAAGGTCCCTGGCCAGCAAGGGAACCTGATCCTGTAGGAGAAGGTCCATCGAAGAGCATTTAAAGGAAGAGATGGTCAGGCCCCAATTCAAGAATTCCTCCAACAATCTGAAAAACAACACAAAACAGCAGAACTCAGTGCTTTTACAACAGGAGGACTTGAACAACCTAATCCAGAAGAAGTAGAAAAAACTGACTTTATGAAAGTAATAGAGGCCCTTAAACAGGATATGAAAAACTCCCTTAAAGAAATAGATGAGAGGCAGAGGAAAATCCATCAGAGCCCAACCCAGCGGCGGCGGTGGAGACCCGGCCAGCAGGCCCCAACCCGTCGGCGGAGACCCCGCATGCAGGCCCCAACCTGGCGGCGGAGACCCCCGCGCGCAGGCCCCAACCCGGAGGCGGAGACCCCGCGTGCACACACAAAGGCGAAGGCCCCAGCAGCGGATGCGGGATATAGTCCAAGCATGAAATAGTGAAGCCCACACTGAGAGCAGATCGCCCCACTACAACTAAATCAAGTAGGTTTTTTGGGGCCTGGCCTGCAGAGGGGTAAACCTTGTATAGGCGAGGTCCTGTCCCTGAGAACCCTCCTGAGTGGGGAGAGTGTTCTGGGACCATGGCAGGTCACAGCAAACAGAGTGGGGGCATTCCCCAACCCCCTTGACCCCCGGTTAGTCTGCGAGGACTGGTACCCTCTGCTGGGGCTGCTCCTCCTCTGCTGCGACCTCTCTTTCCCTGACTCATCCCAACTTGTGCCCAGGGACCTCCTTCACCCCCCATCCCTTCCGCGGGGCGGCAGGACCACTCAGTTTACCCTGTTTGGGTGTTGGGTCGGGACCTGGGAGCAGAGGACAACGGGAGTTTCTCTGTTTTGGTGGCTGGCCTGCAGAGTGGTAGGCCTTTTGTTGGCGAGGTCCCTGGTGAATGGGGAGCCTTGTCTGGGTCCTGAAGACCCTTCTGACTGGTGAGAGGGATCTTGGCCCACGGCGGGAACCAGGAAATGGAATGAGGGTATTTTGTAAGCGGAGCCCCTGGCCAGCAGGGAAACCTGATCCTGATTTAAAAGACCCACTAGATAGCATTGATAGGAGAAGATGGGCAGGCGCCAAGGCAAGAACTCACCCAATAATCTGAAAAACAACATGAAAACACCAGAACCCAATGATCTAACAACAGAAGGTCTTGAACACCCTAACACAGAAAAAGAGGAAAAAATGACTTTATGAAAGCAATAGAGTCCCTTAAACAACATGTAAAAAACTCCCTTATAGAAATGGATGAGAAGTATAACAAAAAGTTTGAAGAAATGAGTAAATACGTACATGATACCCTGGGAAACCAAGAAAAAATGATCAAACAGGTAATGGAAACAGTTCAAGAATTGAAAAATGAAATGGAAGCAAGGAAGAAAACACAAACTGAGAACCAGCTGGATATGGAAAATCAGGTCAATGAGCAGAGTCTACAGAAACAAGCATAATCAATAGAATTCAAGAGATAGAAGAAAGAATCTCAGATTCTGAGGACACCATAGAGAAAATAAAGGCACTGATCAAAGAAAATAGCACAGCCAACAAATACTCATCACAAAACATTAGTAAATACGGGACACAATAAAAAGACCAAACCTAAGAATAATAGGAATAGAAGGAGAAGAGTCACAGCTCAAAGACCCAGAAAATATTTTTAACAAAATTATGGAAGAAAACTTTCCCAACATAAAGAAAGATATTCCTTTGAATATTCAAGAAGCATACAGAACACCAAACAGACTGGATCAAAGAAAAACATCCCCTCACCATATAATAATCAAAACACAAAATATACAGGTTAAAGAAAGAATAGTAAGAGCTGCAAAGGAAAAAGGCCTAGTAACTTATAAAGGTAAACCGATCAGGCTTACACCTGACTTATCTATGGAAACAATGAAAGTCAGAAGGTCCTGGATAGAGGTATTGCAGAAACTAAGAGACCATGGATGCAAACCAAAACTACTATACCCAGCCAAGCTACTGTTCACTATCAATGGAGAAAACAAGACATTCCAAGATAAAAACAAATTTAAACAATACGTAGCCACAAATTCAGCCCTACAGAAAGTAATGGAAGGAAAATCACATCCCAAGGAATCAAACATTGCCAACACTGCCTACAATAACTCAGGCGTCGAGTGAACCTTCACCAGTACAACTCAAAGAAGGGAGACACACAAACTCTACTACCAAAAACGATAAGAATAACTGGAGTAAACAAGCACTGGTCATTAATATCACTTAATATTAATGGTCTCAATTCACCTATAAACAGGCACAGGCTAAGAGATTGGATACAAAAACAGAATCCAACATTCTGCTGTTTGCAAGAAACACATCTCAACCACAAAGACAGGCATCTACCCAGAGTAAAGGGTTGGGAAAAAGGTGTTTCAAGCAAATGGTCTTAAGAACAAAGCAGGTGTGGCCATACTAATTTCTAACAAAACTGACTTCAAACTAAAGTCAATCAGAAGAGATGAAGATGGACATTTTATACTCATAACAGGAACAATTCATTAGGATGTAATCTCAGTCCTGAATATCTATGCCCCTAATATAAAAGCACCCACTTATGTAAAAGAAATATTACTAGAACTCAAGGCAGACATCAAACCTCACACACTAGTAGTAGGAGACTTCAACACACCTCTTTCTCCAATGGACAGGTCAATGAGAAAGAAACCTAATAGAGAATTAAGAGAATTATTGGAGGTAATGAAGCAAATGGACTTAACAGACATCTACAGAGCACTCCACCCAAATAGGAAATAATATACCTTCTTCTCTGCAGCTCATGGAACCTTCTCAAAAATTGACCACATACTCGGAAACAAAGGAAACCTCCACAGATACAAAAAAATATCAGTGTCCACCTGTGTCTTATCGGATCACCACGGTCTAAAGTTAGAAGGCAACAACAATGCTACCCCCAGAAAGCTGACAAAATCATGGAAACTGAACAGTCAACTACTGAACCACACCTGAGTCAAGGAAGAAATTAAGAAAGAAATTAAAGTCTTCCTTGAATTTAATGAAAATAAAGAGACAGCATACTCAAACCTATGGGACACGATGAAAGCAGTGCTAAGAGGAAAGTTCATAGCACTAAGTGCCCACTTAAAGAAAACGGAGAAAGCATACATTGGGGACTTAACAGCACACCTGATAGCTCTAAAAAAAAAGAAGCAGATGTGCCCAGGAGGAGTAGAAGACTGGAAATAATCAAACTGAGGGCAGAAATCAACAAAATAGAAACACAGAAAACAGTCCAAAGAATCAATGAAACAAAAAGTTGGTTCTTAGAGAAAATCAACAAGATCGACAAACCCCTATCCAAACTAATTAAATGACAAAGAGAGGACACGCAAATAAATAAGATCAGACATAATCTGAGATTCTTTCTTCTGTCTCTTGTATTCTGTTGGTTATGCTTGTTTCTGTAGTCTCTGTGTGTTTACTTAAATTTTCCATGTCCAGCCGAACCTCTGTTTGTGTTTTCTTCTTTGCCTCCATTTCAGTTTTCAAGTCTTGAACTGTTTCCATTATCTGTTTGATTGTTTTTCCTTGGTTTTCTAGGATATCATTCACTGATTTATTCAATTCTTCAAACTTTCTGAGACAGTGGGGCTGATCTATTGGGAGCTCACCAAGGCCAGCTGGACTGTGACAGAAAAAGCATGGGATAAAACCGGACTCTCTGAACATGGCGAACAATGAGGGCTGATGAGAAGCCAAGGACAATGGCCCTGGGTTTTGATCCTACTTCAAGTTCTGGCTTTGTGGGAGCCTAGCCAGTTTGGATGTTCACCTTCCTAGACATGGACGGAGGCGGGAGGATCTTGGACTTTCCACAGGGCAGGGAACCCTGACTGCTCTTTGGACTGGAGAGGGAAGAGGAGAGGAGTGGGGGGAGGGGGAGAAGGGTGGGAGGAGGGGGAGGGAAACGGGAGGCTGGGGGGAGGCGGAAACTTTTTTTTCTTTTTCTCAATAAAAAATTAAAAAAAATAAGTATATAAACTGTTTAAAAAAAAGAAAGAAAAGGGGGACATGACCACAGACACAGAAGAAATTCAGAGAATCATTAGATCTTACTACAAAAGCCTGTATGCCACATAACTGGAAAATGTAAAATAAATGGACATTTTTTTAGATAAGTACCATATACCAAAGCTAAAACAAGACCAGGTGAATGATCTAAATAGACATGTTAGTCGTGAAGAACTAGAAACTGTTATCAAAAATATCCTTTCCAAAAAAAGCCCAGGACCAGATGGTTTCAATGCAGAATTCTACCAGAACTTCCAAGAAGAGCTAATACCTATACTCCTAAATGTATTTCACAATATAGAAACAGAAGAGTCATTGCCAAATTCCTTTTATGAAGCTACAGTTACCCTGATACCAAAACCATACAAAGACCCAACCAAAAAGAGAATTACAGGCCTATCTCACTCATGAATATCGACTCAAAAATTCTCAACAAAATACTGGCAAACCGAATCCAAGAACACATTAGAAAAATTATACATTATGATCAAGTAGGCTTCATCCCAGAGATGCAGGGCTGGTTAAACATACACAAATCTATCAATGTAATCTACCATATAAATAAACTGAAAAGATGCTGAAAAAGCATTCGACAAAATTCAACACCCCTTTATGATAAAGGTCTTGGAGAGATTAGGGATACAAGGGTTATACCTAAATATAATAAAATCTATTTACAGAAAGCTGACAGCTAACATTAAATTAAACAGAGAAAAACTCAAAGCCATCCCACTAAAATCAGGAACACGACAAGGATGTCCACTCTCTCCATACCTCTTCAATATAGTGCTGGAAGTTCTAGCAATAGCAATAAGACAACATAAGGGGATCAAGGAGATTCATATTGGAAAGGAAGAAGTTAAGCTTTCGTTATTTGCAGATGATATGATAGTATACATAAGCGACCCCAAAAACTCTACCAAAGAACTCCTACAGCTGATAAACACCTTTAGTAATGTGGCAGGATACAAGATCAACTCCAAAAAATACACTAAGGATAAGGAAACAGAGAGGGAAATTAGAGAAGCATCACCTATCACGATAGCCACAAATAGCATAAAATATCTTGGGGTAACCCTGATCAAGGAAGTGAAAGATCTATTTTACAAGAACTTTAAGTCTTTGAAGAAAGAAATTGAAGAGGACACCAGAAAATGGAAGAATCTCCCTTGCTCTTGGATTGGGAGGATCAACATAGTAAAAATGGCAATTCTACCAAAAGCAATCTATAGATTCAATGCAATCCCCATCAAAATTCTTCACAGACCTGGAGAAGACGATAATCAACTTTATATGGAAAAACAAAAAACCCAGGATAGCCAAAACAATCTTATACAATAAAGGATTGTCTGGAGGCCTTACCATCCCTGACTTCAAACTATATTACAGAGCTACAGTATTGAAAACAGCTTGCTATTGGCACAAAAACAGAAAAATCGACCAATGGAATCGAATAGAGGACCCTGACTTTAACCCACAAACCTATGAACACCTGATTTTCAATAAAGGAGCTAAAAGCATACAATGGAAAAAAAGAGCATCTTCAACAAATTGTGCTGGCAAAACTGGATGTCAATTTGTGGAAGAATGAAAATAGATCCATATCTATCACCATGCACAAAACTCAAGTCCAAGTGGATTAAAGACCTCAATATCAGTCCGAACACACTGAACCTGATAGAAGAGAAAGTGGGAAGTACTCTACAACACGTGGGCACAGGAGACCACTTCCTACGTATAACCCTAGCAGCACAGACATTAAGGGCTTCATTGAATAAATGGGACCTCCTGAGACTGAGAAGCTTCTGTAAAGCAAAGGACACTGTCACTAAGACAGAAAGGCAACCAATTGACTGGGAGAAGATCTTTACCAACCCCGCAACTGACAAAGGTCTGATCTCCAAAATATATAAAGAACTCAAGAAACTAGACTGTAAATGGCTAATCAACCCAATTATAAAATGGGGCACTGAGCTGAGCAGAGAATTCTCAACAAAAGAAGTTCAAATGGCCAAAAGACACTTAAGGTCATGCTCAATTTCCTTAGCGATCAGGGAAATGCAAATTAGGACATCTTTAAGATACCATCTTACACCTGTCAGAATAGTGAAAATAAAAAACACCAATGATAGCCTTTGCTGGAGAGGTTGTGGAGAAAGGGGTACACTCATCCATTGCTGGTGGGAATGCAAACTTGTGCAACCACTTTGGAAAGCAGTGTGGAGATTTCTCAGGAAATTCGGGATCAACCTACCCCTGGACCCAGCAATACCACTCTTGGGAATATACCCAAAAGAGGCCCTATCATACAACAAAAGTATATGCTCAACTATGTTCATAGCAGCATTGTTTGTAATAGCCAGAACCTGGAAACAACCTAGATGCCCTTCAATGGAAGAATGGATGAAGAAAGTATGGAATATATACATATTGGAGTACTCTCAGCAGTAAAAAACAATGACTTCTTGAATTTTGCATACAAATGGATGGGAATAGAAAACACTATCCTGAGTGAGGTAAGCCAGACCCAAAAAGAGGAACATGGGATGTACTCACTCATAATTGGTTTCTAGCCATAAATTAAGGACATTGAGCCTGTAATTCATGATCCTAGAGAAGCTAAATAAGAAGGTGAACCCAAAGAAAACCATATAGGCATCCTCCTGAATATTAACCTTCATCGGGCGATGAAAGGAGACAGAGACCCACATTGGAGCAACAGACAGAAATCTCAAGGTCCAAATCAGGAGCAGAAGGAGAGAGAGCATGAGCAAGGAACTCAGGACCGCGAGGGGTCCTGAGACAATGGGGATGTTCTATTGGGAACACACCAAGGCCAGCTGGCCTGGGTTGAAAAAACCTGGAATAAAACCGGACTCGCTGAACATAGCGGACAATGAGGACTACTGAGAACTTAAGAACAATGGCAATGGGTTTTTGATCCTACTGCATGTACTGGCTTTGTGGGAGCCTAGACAGTTTGGATGCTCACCTTACTAGACCTGGATGGAGGTAGGTAGTCCTTGGACTTCCCACAGGGCAGGGAACCTGATTGACCTTTGGTCTGAGGAGGGAGGGAGACTTGTTTGAGGGAGGGGGAGGGAAATGGGAAGCAGTGGTGGGGAAGAGACAGAAATCTTCAATAAATAAATAAATAAATTTTAAAAAAAAGAAATGGATGAGAGGAATAAAAAAAGTTTGAAGAAATCAATAAATTCGTAAATGATACCCTGGGAAATCAAGAAAAAACAATCAAACAGGTAATGGAAACAGTTCAAGAATTAAAAAATGAAAAGGAGGCAAGAAGAAAACACAAACAGAGGGCCAGCTAGACATGGAAAATCTAGGTAAACGAATAGAGACTACAGAAACAAGATAACCAACCGAATACAAGGGATAGAAGAAAGAATCTCAGTTTCTGAAGACACCATTGAGAAAATAAATGCACTGGTCATAGACAACAGCAAATTCAACAAATTCTCATCACGAAACATCCAAGAAATCTGGGACACAATAAAAGGACCAAACCTAAGAATAATAGGGGTGGAAGAAGGAGAAGTACAGCTCAAAGGCCCAGAAAATATATTCAACAAAATTATAGAAGAAAACTTTCCCAATCTAAAGAAAGATATTCCTATGAAGGTTTAAGAAGCATACAGAACACCAAATAGACTGGATAAAAAAAATCCCCTTGCCATATAATAATCAAAACACAAAACATACAGAATTAAAAAAAAGAATATTAAGAGCTACAAAGGAAAAATGTCAAGTAACTTATAAAGGTAAACCTATCAGACTTACACCTGACTTCTCCATGGAAACCATGAAAGCCAGAAGGTCCTGGATAGATGTACTGCAGAAACTAAAAGATGCAGGCCCAGACTACTGTACCCATCCAAGCTTTCGCTCACTATCAATGGAGAAAACAAAATATTCCAGGATAAGAACAAATTTAAACAATACGTAGCCACAAAACCAGTCTTACAGAAAGTAATAGAAGGAAAATCACAACCCGAGGAATCCAACATTGCCAACATTGCCTGCAATAACTCAGACATCTAGCGACCCTTCACCAGCACAACTCAAAGAAGGGAAACACACAAACTCTACTACGAAAAAATAAATAAATAGCTGGAGTTAACAACCACTGGTCATTAATATCACTTAATATCAATGAACTCAATTCACCTATAAAAAGGCACAGGCTAAGAGATTGGATATGAAAACAGGATCCAACATTCTGCTGTTTACAAGAAACGCACCTCAACCACAAAGACAGACATCTACTCAGAGTAAAGGGTTGGGGAAAGAGTTTTCAACCAAAGGGACCTAAGAAACAAGCGGGTGTGGCCATACTAATTTCTAACAAAATTGACTTCAAACTAAAATCAATCAGAAGAGATGGAGATGGACATTTTATACTCATAACAGGAACAATTTATCAAGATGAAGTCTCAGTCCTGAATACCTATGCCCCTAATATAAAAGCACCCACTTATGTAAAAGAAACATTACTAGAACTCAAGGCAGTCATCAAACCACACACACTAATAGTAGGAGACTTCAGCACACCTCTCTCACCAATGGACAGGTCAATCAGACAGAAACCTAACAGAGAAATAAGAGAATTAATGGAAGTAAAGAATCAAATGGATTTAACAGACATCTATAGAACATTCCACCCAAATAGGAAAGAATATACCATCTTCTCTGCAGCTCATTGAACCTTCTCGAAAACTGACCACATACTCGGTAACAAAGAAAACTTCCACAGATACAAAAAATTATTAGTAACCACCTGTGTCTTATTGGATCATCATGGAATAAAGTTAGAATTAAACAATAATTCTACCCCCAGAAAGCCGACAAACTTTTGGAAGCTGAACCACCCCGGGATCAGTGAGGAAATAAATAAAGAAATTAAAGTCTTCCTTGAAATCAATGAAAATAAGAGACAACATACCCAAACCTATGGGACACTATGAAAGCTCTGCTAAGAGGAAAGTTCATAGCTCTAAATGCCAACATTAAAAAAAAAAAAAAAACAGAGAAAGCTCACATTAGAGACAACAGCACAGCTGAAAGCTCTAGAAAAAAAAAAGAAGCAGACTAGCTCAGGAGGAGTAGAAGTCTGGAAATAATCAAACTGACGTCTGAAATCAACAAAATAGAAACACAGAAAACAATCCAAAGAATCAATGAAACAAAGAGCTGGTTCGTTGAGAAAGTCAACAAGATTGACAAACCTTTATCCAAACTAATCAAAAGGCAGAGAGAGAACATGCAAATTAATAAGATCAGAAATGAAAAGGGGGGCATAAAAACAGACACTGAGGAAATTCAGAGAATCATTAGGTCTTACTACAAAAACTTATATGCCACAAAGTTGAATAATGTAAAAGAAATGGACTTGTTTTTAGATAAATACCATTTATCAAAATTAAATCAAGACGAGGTGAACAATTTAAATAGACCTATAAGTCGTGAGGAAATAGAAGCTGTCATAAAAACCTCCCAACCAAAAAAAGCTTGGGACCTGTTGGTTATAATGCAGAATTTTATCAGAACTTCCAAGAAGAGCTGATACCTATACTCCTTAATGTATTTCACATAATGGAATCAGAAGAGTCATTGCCAAACTCTTTTTACAAAGCTACAGTCACCCTGATTCCAAAACCAAACAAAGACCCAACTGAGAAAGAGAATTACAGATCAATCTCACTCATGAACATCGATGCAAAAATTCTCAATAAAATTCTGGCAAACAGAATCCAACAACACATTAAAAAAATTATTCATTACACCCAGGTAGGCTTAATCCCTGAGACGCAGAGCTGGTTGAACATAAGAAAATCTATCAATGTAATACATCACATAAATAAACTGAAAGAAAAAAAACATATGATCATTTCATTAGATGCGGAAAAAGCTTTTGACAAAATTCAACACCGCTTTAGGATAAAGGTTTTGGAGAGGTTATGGATACAAGAATCATATCTAAATATAATAAAAGCAATATATAGCAAGCCAACAGCTAATATCAAATTAAATGGAGAGAGACTCAAAGCCATTCCACTAAAATCAGGAAGAAGACAAGGCTGTTCACTCTCACCATATCTCTTCAACATAGTTCTTGAAGTTCTAGCAATAACAATAAGACAGCATAAAGATCAAGTGGATTCAAATCAAAAAGGAAGAAGTCAAACTTTTATATTTGCAGATGATATGATAGTGTACATTTGTGACTCCCAAATCTCTACCAAAGAACTCCTACAGCTGATAAATAACTTCAGTGATGTGACAGGTTACAAGATCAACTCCAAAAAAATCAGTACCCCTCCTATACACAACAGATAGAGAAGCAGAGAGGGAATTCAGAGAAACTTCACCTTTTACAATAGCCAAAAATTTCATAAAGTATCTTGGGGTACCTCTAACCAAGAAAGTGAAAGATATATTTGACAAGAACTTTAAGACTTTGAATAAAGAAATTAAAGAGGACACCAGAAAATGGAAGGAACGCTCATGCTCTTGGATGGGTAGGATCAACCTAGTAAAAATAGCAATTCTCCCAAAGGCAATCTATATATTCAACACAATCCCCATTAAAATCCCAACAAAATTTTTCACAGACCTTGAGAGAACAATAATCAACTTTATATGGAAAAACAAAAACCCAGGATAGCCAAAACAATCTTATACAATAAAGGAATGTCTGGAGGCATTACCATCCATGACTTCAAACTCTATCCCAGAGCTACACTATTGAAAACAGCTTGGTATTGGTATAAAAACAGAGAAGTCGACCAATGGAATCGTATAGAAGACCCAGATATTAACCCATAAACTTATGAATACCTGATTTTTGACAAAGGAGCTAAAAGTATACAATGGAAGAAAGAAAGCATCTTCAATAAATGGTGCTCACATAACTGGATGTCAACCTATAGAAGAATAAAATAGATCCATATCTATCACCATGCACACAACTCAAGTCCAAATGGATTAAAGACCTCAATATCATTCTGAACACACTGAACCTGATAGAAGAGAAAGTGGGAAGTACTTTACAACATATGGGCACGTATAACCTCAGGAGCACAAACAATAAGGGCAACATTGAATAAATGGGACCTCCTAAAACTGAGAAGCTTCTGTAAAGCAAAGGACTCTGTCACTAAGACAAAAAGGCAACCTACTGACTGGGAGAAGATCTTCACCAACCCTGCAACAGACAAAGGTCTGATCTCTAAAATATATAAAGAACTCAAAAAACTAGACTTTAAAATGCTAATTAACCCAGTTAAAAATGGGGAACTGAACTGAACAGAGAATTCTCAACAAAAGAAGTTCAGATGGCCAAAGGACACTTAAGGTCATGCTCAACCTCCTTAGCGATCAGGGAAATGCAAATCAAAACAACTTTGAGATACCATTTTATACCTGTCAAAATGGCTAAAATCAAAAACACCAATGATAGCCTTTTCTGGAGAAGATGTGGAATAAGGGGAAGACTCATCCATTGCTATCAGGAATGCAAACTTGTGCAACCATTGTATAAATCAGTGTGGTGGTTTCTAAGGAAATTGGGAATCAACCTACCCCAGGATCCAGCAGTACTACTCCCAGGAATATACCCAAGAGATGCCCTATCATACTACAAAAGCATTTGTTCAACTATGTCCATAGCAGCATTTTTTGCAATAGCCAGTACCTGGGTAGAACCTAGATGCCCCTCAATGGAAGAATGGATAAAGAAAGTGTGGAATATATATGCATTAGAGTACTACTCAGCGGTAAAAAACAATGACATCTTGAATTGTGAATGGAAATAGAAAACACTATCCTGAGTGAGGTAACCCAGAACCAAAAAGATGAATATGGTATATACTCACTCATTAGTGGATTCTAGCCATAAATAAAGGACATTGAGAAGCTAAATAGGAAGGTGAACCCAAAGATAAACATGTTGTTATCCTCTTGGATATTGAAAGTAGACAAGATTGTCAGGCAAAAATTGAGAGCTTGGGGGTAGGAGTCATGTGTGGGTAAAGGGAGATGGGGAGAGAGAAGTGAGAAGGGGATTTGGGGAGAGCTTGGGGGAATGGGACGGTTGGGAAGGAGGAATAGTGGATATGGGAGCAGGGAAGTATATATCTTAATTAAGGGAGCCATTTTAGTGTTGGCAAGAGACTTGACTCTAGAGGGGTTCCCAGGAGTCCAAGGAGATGTCCCCAGCTTGTTCCTTGAACAGCCTTATCCTATAGCCACACTGATGAATATCTTACATATCACCATAGAACTTTCATCTGGCGATGGATGGAGATAGAGACAGAGACCCACATTGGAGCACTGGACTGAGCTCCCAAGGTCCAAATGAGGAGCAGAAAGAGAGAGAACATTAGCAAGAAAGTCAGGACTGTGAGGGGTGCACCCACCCACTGTGATGGTGGGGCTGATCTAATGGGAACTCACCAAGGCTAGCTGGACTGGGACTGATGGAGCATGTGATCAAATCGTACTCTCTGTACATGGCTGATAAGGAGGGCTGACTGTGAAGCCAAGAACAATGGCACTGGGTGTTGATTCTACTGCATGTACTGGCTCTGTGGGAACCTAGTCTTTTTGGTTGCTCACCTTCCTAGACCTGGATGGAGGGGGGAGGACTTTGGACTTCCCACAGGGCAGGGAACCCAGACTGCTCTTTGGACTGGAGAGAGAGGGGGAGGAGGGAGGGGGAGGGGGAGGGAAATGGGAGGAGGGGAGGAGGCAAAAATTTCTAATAATAATATAAAAATAAAAAAATACAAAAACTACTTGTACTGTGATAGAAAAGAGTAGAGCAAGGTAGGAAACCTAAACTGAATACTGAGAGAAAGAAGGCAGAGTTAGTGAAACTCCATGTAGCCTCTGTAAGAGATCAAGTGAGCTTCATCTAAGAGATGCAGGGATGGTTCAATATATGATAGCTATCAATGTAATCCACCATATAAATAAAGTGAAAGAATAAACCATATTATCATCTCATTAGATGCTGAAAAAGTGATGTGGGAGTCTTCTGTTTTGTGTTGATTTCATTGGTTAAATAAAGAGACTGCTTTGGCCCTTCAATAGGACATAAAATTAGGTAGGTGGAGTAA
>JABTXL010003275.1:655970-712991 GCA_025134845.1 Neodon shergylaensis
AAGAGCTAGCCAATAAGAGGCTGGAACTAATGGGCCAAGCAGTGTTTAAAAGAATACAGTGTAATTATTTAGGGTATAAAGCTAGCTGTGCGGGCGGCCGGGTGGCGGATCGTAGCCAGCCGCCCATATCTACAAAAAAGCATGTAACAAAATCAAACACTGCTTCATGATAAAAGTCTTGGAAAGATTGGGGACACAACGAACCTATCTCAACATAATGAAAATATTACACAGCAAGTCAAAAGCCAACATAAAATTAAATGAAGGAAAACTCAAAATGATTCCACTAAAATCAGGAACAAGACAGGCTGTCTCCTCTCTCCATATCTATTCAACATAATTCTTTAAGTTCTAGATAAACCTATAAGACAACAAAAGGAGATCAAGGAGATAAAAATCGGAAGAAATCAAACTTTTGCTATTTGCAGATGATATTATGGTATACATAAGTGACCCAAAACTCTACCAAAGAATGCTTAAGGCTGATAAATACCTTCAGTGATGTGGCAGGATAAAAGATCTGTAGTAGAAGGAGCGGGCGGCATCCTGGCTAGCTTAACCCCCAAAATAACCACACAGAAATTGTATTAATTAGATTACTGCCTGGCCTATTATATCTAGCCTCTTATTGGCCAACTCTCACATCCTGATCTAACCCATTTTCAACAATCTATGTAACACCACAAGGTCGTGGCTTGCTGGGAAAGATTCTAACCTATGTCTGTCTCAGGCGGGAGATTCATAGCATCTGTCCCTCTGCCCTTTTTCCCAGAATTTTGTTCTGTCTACTCCACCTACCTAATTTTCTGCTCTATCAAAAGGCCAAGGCATTTTCCTTATTCAACCAAAGGAAAGCAACACAAAGACAGAAGGACCTCCTACAACAAAGATCAATGGTTTTCATAATAAAGAAACTGCCTTGGCCTAGTTGATAGGGAAGAACTTAAGTAGGCAGGGAAGACAGAACTGAATTGTGGGAAAAGGAAGGAATTGGAGAAACACCATGGATCTGCATGACACAGATGCTGGGAATTTTACCCAGTAAGCCACTGCCATGTGGTGATACACAGATTAATAGAAATGGGTTAAATTAAAATGTAAGAATTAGCCAATAAGAAACTAAAACTAATGGGCCATGCTGTGATTTAACTAATACAATTTCTGTGTGGTTATTTTGGGGCTAAGCTAGCCAGGCAGCTGGGACAAACAAGCAGGCCATCCTCCTACAGATCAACTCAAAAAAATCAGTAGCCATCTTATATACAAATAAAAGAGAAGCTGAGAAAGAAATCACAGAAACATCACCTTTTACAATATTCTCAGTTTATATAAAAAACTTGAGATGTGAAAGGCATGTTTGATGAGAACTCATTTAAGTAATTTAAGAAAGAAATTGAAAAAGGATATACCCAAGAGATGCCCAATCATACTTCAAAAGCATTTATTCAACTATGTTCTTAGCAGCATTATTAGTAATAGCCAGAACCTGGAAACAACCTAGATGCCCCTCAATGGAAAAATGGATTAAAAAAGTGTGGCACATTTACACATTAGAGTTCTACTCAGCGGCAAAATACAGTGACATCTTGATTTTTGCATGCAAATGGATGGAAATAGAAAACACTATCCTGAGTGAGATCCAGACCCAAAAATATGAATATGGTATGTACTCACTTACTATTGGATTCTAGCCATAAACAAAGAACATTGAGACTATAGTTCATGATCCTAGAGAAGCTAAGTAATAAGGTAAACCCAAAGGAAAACATATAGAGAGCCTCCTGGAAATTGGAAGCAGATAAGATCGCCATGCAAAAGTTGGGGGCATGGGAGTTGGTGTTGGTAGGGGGAGAGGGGAATAGAGGAGGAAGAAGGGGAGGGTTGTGAAGAACTTGGGGAAGTGGGATGGTTGAGATGGAAGAAGGAAGGATATGGGAGCAGGGAAGAAGATATCTTAATTAAGGGAGACTTTGTGAGGTTGGCAAGAGGCTTGACTCTAGAGGGGTTCCCGGGTGTCCATGGGGATGTCCCCAGCTAGGTCCTTCAGCAGTAGAGGAGAGGGTGCCTGAACTGGTCTTGTCCTCTAGTCAGACTGATGACTATCTTGAATATCACCACAGAACCTTCATCCAAAAACAGATGGAGATAGAGACAGAGACCCACATGAGAGTACTGGACTGAGCTCACAAGGTCCAGTTGAAGAGCAGAAGGAGGGAGAACATGAGCAAGGAAGTCAGGACCAGGAGGGATTGGTCCACCCACTGAGATAGTGTGCCTGATCTAATGGGAGCTCACCAAAGCCAGCTGGACTGGAACTGAATGAGCATGGGATCAAACTGAATGTGGACCATCTGAATTTGGCTGACAATTGGGGCAGACTGAGAAGCCAATGATAATGGCACTGGGATTTGTCTCTACTGCATGTACTGGCTTTTTGGGATCCTAGTCTATTTGGATGCACACCTTCCTAGGCCATGATGGAGGGGGAAGGACCTTGGACTTCCCACAGGGCAGGGTACCCTGCCCTCTCTTAGGACTGGAGGGTTAGAGGGAAGGGTGAGTGGGAGAGAGAGAAGAGTGAGTGGGGAAGCAGGAGGGAAGTGCGAGGAGGGGAGGAAGTGGAAATTTTGAATGGTATTATTTATAAAATAATAAAAAATAGAAAAAAAGAGTGGAAGAGGAACAGGGAGAGAATACCTTTCAGTTAACAGATGAAAGCAGCATCTCATACCCTTACTTCAGAAGTCAAGAGCAAAGAATAGGACACCAAAATGATGACAGAGCTGACTGGGGAAGGTGACACGGAAAAAGTTGTAAACCACAGAAGCCTGATGAAAGGAAGGTGCTGCAAAGGCTATTCCTGTGAAAACACAGACATAGATGAAGAGGAGAACAATGAAGTGAACGCTGAGAACAGAGTCAGAGTGCCAACAAGAGTGGAAGATTAAGAGGGAAAAAAGCCAGATGCAGAAATACCTCACAAAGGAAATGAGCATCAAGAACATGGCTCTATGAACTACCTACATATGTTGCCCTCCTGTCAAAACCTGAGCATTCACAAGTCTAGTGTTAAAAATTGATATCAATGATTTTGCCCTTTGTCTGACCTGCTTTTGCTGCTGGGCTAAGAATTGGTACATCTGGATTACATGGACACTAGATCTGCTGAAAGATTTTTGTGAAAAGCTTTGGAACTCGCCACTCAAAGCCCCTTCCTATTGAAATAAAACTGAAGAAAATTAATGGAAAAGACAGAAAAAAAACAAGGTTTAAGAACATTTTAGGGCAAACTTCTGCCTTACAAAGTCACTTGAGATGCATTATATGCAGAAGTGTCAGAAGATGCCAGGAAGATCAAACTAGCCAGTGATCAGAAGATAAGTTTGCTTATGTTGAACTTAAGACAGGAACAAATATAGAAACAAACTTCTGAAGAGAAGCAGAGAGCAGCCCTACAGTCAGTCTCCCTATATAAAAAAATATCAAAGTCAAGACTATAGATTTACAGGAAGAAAAATGCTTGGAGAGATGAGTCAAACACTGATGCTAAGCATTCCTACAGCTACATAGAAGAAACTCTCAGTGTTTGGGGAAGCAGATTCCATCAAAATGCCTTATGACCAAAATAAAAAATATAAATGCTATACATTTATAGAATTTACTTCCATGGAAAATGACAAAGAAAGTTTAGATTCCAGTAGCAAACACTGAACTGAAGGCAGAAAAATCAGGAGGGAGTTGCCTGATGTTATGAGGGAAGCAGAGAGCCATGCAAAAGTCTTCCAAAGATCTGTGTGAGGCCACCATTGACAAGCTGTTAAAGGAATCCTTTGATGACTCTGTTGACCTAAGAATAGTCACTGAGCAGCAAACCAGATCCCTCAATGGATTTGGCTTTATTCATATCAATGAAAGAAGATGTCTAATTTGTCCAGGATGCCATGGGAGGTGGTAAAATTTATGGAAACAAAGGGATCATGGACTGGGCTAAATCTATGGGATAATAGTGGCTTGAAGGTTATGTGTTCACAAAAGTGGATTTGTAAGATAAGGTTGTGGAACAGGAAGCAAGAACACTTATCATGGAACATCCTTGGTAAACCCCGTCTAAGTAGAAAGCTTCCAAGGAGAAAAAGGGAGAAGACAACAAGGTATAGGGGAAAAAAAGACTGAAACTGTATAGTTTCTTATGGGAATAGATCTTTCTTTTTCATCTGAAAGATAGGACTCTCTGTTTGTTGTTTTTGTCTATTAAGTTTTAGCTAGATCAATAACACAACTTTAGGAATTGTATGGATCCCAGCCACAATGGTTCTATTTTAAAACAATTCCTGCTCCTAAGGCTCAAGAAACATTACAGAAGAGGTAGAAAGTTAAGAGGAGGGGAATCAGGCAGTCTGATATGTTGTGTCTCCTAGATATGATAGAGAATTTATGCCCTCAATAGCTCAATATTAGGGCTGCCTAAACAAGATCTGTGCAATGATAATAGAAATAGACATTCTAACCTGTAAAGAGGAAAGTCTTTCGGAGTCACATTCCTAGAAGAACTACAGGTGATTTGTGGGTGCTAAAAGAGAATTAACCTCTTGAAAGGGAGCGCTCTCCAATTGGCTATTCAATACAAAATGATCAGTCCTGAAATCATATACACACAAGTTGTACCAAACAGATTTCAGAGATGAAAAAAAAACAAAAATAACCAGAGGCCATCAACTCTCAAGGACCTGGAAAGGGTTGGAAGGAAGGGATATGAGAGAACTTGGAAGGAGTACAAGGAAGGTGGAAGTGACTTAGAAATATTTTAGTTAAACATTTTTAATAAAAATACTTTAATTTGGCTGATTTCATGCTCAAGTCACTCAATATCTCCAATTTAAAAATTATTTAACATACTCAATTTTTTCAATATGTATTCTTGACTATAATATCAGAACACTTTGGAGACTGTATGGCCTATAGTTTTACTTTGCTTCTGCTGATCTCATAAAATACTGGCAAAAAGAGAAGGAAAAAGGTCATTTGGCTTAAATGTTATGGTCTATCATCAAGGGAAGCCAAGAAAGCGACTATGACACAGAGTGTTCGAGAGGGAGGTGAAGTATTCCTTCCTGTAGGTAAGCTCATTAAGCTCAGGAAGTAAAAAACCTCAGAACTTCAAGAAGTCCCAGAAAGTTATCTCATTCACTAGACTGCCACTCAATCTCCCAGTGTAGATAAGAGACATTCTCAGAGAAGCAGAGCTGCCTATAAGACTGTTAGATAAGTGACTTGCCTAGAAGAAACTCTTAACAGAGCAGAAAACCAAAACAGATACTCCAAAGAAACTGAGACCAACTAATCTGCCTAAAAGACTCAGGCCAACTTAACTGTCTGGAAAAGACACATTTCAATCTGTTAATCTGTCTGTAAATTATTCAATATATAATTCCAGTTTCTCTGAAATGTCACTCATGCTGGGTGAGTTTTGATGATGCAATTGCCTTTGAAATATTTCTACTCCAGAATTTCTTACCTCTTCTTGTAATAGCCTCAAAAACTTCATTTGTTTCCCAAGTTGGACTTTAGTTTTATTCTTAACTTTGTCTATTTTCAAATTCCTATTTGTAGATATTTATTCAGATTTTCCGAGTAATTGTGTCACACAAAATATACACATAACACGCCTCTTTATTATCAGAGGAATTTTATGAATAAAAATGATTTTTCATAATTTCTATATTCTTAAAGACACAGAAATATTAATTAATAAAGCTTGTTTCTATATTTTAAAAAAAAAGAGATAGAAGAGAGAATCTCAAGTGCTGAAGATACAATAAGGGAAATAGACTAATCAGTTATAGAAAACATTAAATCTAACAAAATCTTAACCCAAAATATCCAGGAAATATGGGACACAATGAAAAGGCCAATTCTAAGAATAATAGGTATAGAAGAAGGAGAAGAAGTTCAACTCAAAAGCACAGAAAATATATTTAACACAATCATAGGAGAAAACTTTACCAACCTAAAGAAAGATATGCCTATGAAGACACAAGAAGCTTATAGAACATCAAATAGATTGGATCCAAAAAGATTTCCCTCACCACATAATAATCAAAACACTAAACATACAGAGTAAAGAAAGGCTATTAAGAGCTGCAAAGGAAAAAAGGCCAAGTAACACAAAGGCAGACCTATCAGAATTACACCTGATTTCTCATTGGAAACAATGAAAGCCAGAAGGTCGTGGTCAAGCATTATGCAGACATTAAAAGACAACGGATGCCAGCCCAGACTACTATACCCAGCAAAACTTTCAATGACAATAGAAGGAAAAAACAAGATATTCTATCAAAACTAGATTTTACCAATACCTAGCCACAAACCCAGCCCTACACAAAATACTAGAAGGAAAACTCCAACCCAAGAAAGTTGGCTACACCAAGAAAAACACAGACAATTGATGTTCTCATAGCAGCAAATCTCAAGGAAGGGAAAATGCACAAATTTAACATCACCAACAATAAAAACTAAATTAAGAGGAGATAGAAATCACTGGTCATTTATATCTGATATAGGTGGGTCTTCTGTCTATGTGTTACTTTCATTGGTCAAATAAAGAGACTGCCTTGGCCTTTGATAGGACAGCAGCTTAGATAGACAGAGTAGACAGAACAGAATGCTGGCAGAAAGAAGCAGAGTCATGCAGATGCCATGGAGCCAACCGCCAGGTCAGACATGCTGAATCTTTCCCGGTAAGCCACCACCTCATGGTGCTACACAGATGATTAGAAATGGTTCATCAAGATGTGAGAGTTAGCCAATAAGAGGCTAGAACTAATGGGCCAGGCAGTGTTTAAATGAATACAGTTTCCATGTAATTATTCTGGGGCTAAGCTAGACGGGCGGGAGCCAGGCAGGACGAAAAGCAGGCCTGCTGGCCTCATCACTACTAATAACCCTTAATATAAATGAATGCAACTCACCTATAAAAAAGCACAGACTAACAGATTGGATACAAAAACAGAATCCATCCTTCTGCATACAAGAAACACAACTCAACCTCAAAGACAGACATAATCTCTGAGTAAAGGGTTGGGGAAAATATTCCAATCAAATGGACCCAAGAAACAACCAGGTGTGGCTATTCTAATACCTAACAAAATAGACTTCAAGCTAAAATCAATCAAAAGAGACAAAGAAGGTCATTTCACATTAGTCACAGGAAAAATCCATCAAGAGGAAATTTCAATACTGAACATCTATGCCCCAAATACAAGGTCACCCTCATGTGTAAAAGAAACACTTCTAAAGCTTCAATCATACATTAAACCCCACATGCTAATAGTAGGAGATTTTAACACTCCACTCTCACTACTGGACAGGTCAGTCAGACAAAAAATGAACAGAGAAATAAGAGAACTAACAGATGTTATGACTCAAATGGACTTAACAGATATCTATAGGACATTCCAAACAAACAGAATATATCTTCTTCTCAGCACCTCAGGGAACCTCCTCAAAAACTGACCACCTACTTGGTAAAAAATACAAAAAAATTGGAATAACCCAATGTATTTTATCAACCACCATATTTTAAAATTCCAGAAAGCCCACAAACATATGGAAATTAAACAATTCTCACCTGAATCATCAATGGGTCAAGGAAGAAATAAAGGGAGAAATAAAAGACTTCCTAAAATTCAATGAAAATGACCACACAACATATCCAAATTTATGGGACACAATAAAAGCAATGATAAAACAAAAGTTCATAGCACTGAATGTCTACATGAAGAAAGTAGAGAAAACTCACATGTGTGACTTAACAGCACACCTGAAAGCTCCAGAACAAAATGAAGCAGACTCATTCAAGAGGAGTACAAGACAGGAAATAATCAAATTGAGAAATGAAATCAATGAAATAGAAACAAAGAAAACAATACAAAAAAATCAATGAGACAAAGAGTTGGTTATTTGGGAAAATCAACAAGATAGACAAACCTTTATTCAAACTAACCAAAAGGCAGAGAGAGAATATCCAAATTAACAAAACCAGAAATGGAAAGGGGGACATAACAACAAACATGAAGAAAATCCAGAGAATCATTAGGTAATATTTCCAAAATCTGTACTCCACAAAATTGGAAAACTTAAAGGAAATAGACAATTTTCTAGATAAATATCACTTACCAAAATTAAATTAAGACCATATAAGCAAATTAAATAGATACTCTAGCCACTCAAAGACACTCCTAAGAAAGAAAATTACAGAACAATCTCACTCATGAACATTGATGCTAAAATACTCAATAAAATACTGGCAAACTGAATCCAAAAACACAACAGAAAAATCATTCAACATGATCAAGTTAGCTTTGTTATAGAGATACAGGGATGATTCAACATACAAAAATCTGTCAATGTAATCTACCATATAAACAAATTGGAAAAAAAAACAAATTATCATTTCATTAGATGCTTAAAAAGCCTTTGACAAAATACAACACACCTTCATGATAAAGATTTTGGAGAGAGCAGGGATACAAAGAACATACCTAAACAAATACAGACAATATAGAGCAAGCTAACAGCCAACATCAAACTAAATGGATAGAAATTCAATGCAATCCCACTGGTATCAGGAACAAGACAAGGTTGTCCACTCTCTCCATACCTATTCAATATAGTGCTTAAGGTTCTAGTTAGAGCAATAATACAACAAAATAAGGTCAAGGGAATACAAATCAGAAAAGAAGTCAAACTCTATTTGTTGATGATATGTTAGTTTATATAAGTGAACCCAAAATTCTACCAAGGAACTTCAAAAATCATAAACACTTTCAGAAATGTAGAAGGATACAAGTCTAAGTCAAAAAAATCAGTAGCCCTCCTTTCATACAGATGATAAATGAGCTGAGAAACAAATCAGAGAAACATCACCCTTCACAATAGCCACAAATAACATAAAATTTCTTGGAGTAACTCTAACTAAACAAGTGGAAGTGCTGTATGACAAGAACTTTAAATCTTTGAAGAAAGAAACTGAAGACACCAGAAAATAGAAATATCTACCATGCTCTTGGGTTGGTAGAATTGCATTTGGGAGAGCAGATCCTGAGTTTGCCAGGGCAGCAAAATAGAGCCAACACTGTTAGTGCAGGTGGGGTGAGCCAGAACCAAAGCTGTGAGCTTAGGAGAGCCGTCCCCATTTCTAAACTGTCTTGGGGCAGCATGAGCGATGAGAAGTTACCCTCACACTGGCCCATCAACACCTGAGGCTAATGGGAGATTTGGCTTTGTGATGATAAGAGCACAAGAGCTGTCCCTGACCCACTCCAGCTGAGAAACTCAGGAGAACAGGCCCTGCTCCTCACCAGCAAAACACAATAAAGCCAACCATATTGGCACGGATATGACCAGTCTCAAAGTTGTGAGCATGGGAGAGCTGTCCCCATTACTTATCTGAATTCTGTAGCATAGACATGGGACAGATGGCATTCTCCCTTCCCCTCCCAGCCCATAAGCATCTGTGGCAGAAGAGACAGTTGTCGCTGTGGTAATAAGAATAGGAGAATTATCTCTATACCCCAGTCACAAACCTAAGGGAGAACAGGCCCTGAAACTTGTCTGGGAAACACATTGGATGCTATATTGTTGTTGCAAGTACAGGTGAGCCAGACCTAAGATAGTGAGCAAGGGTGACTGGCCCCATCACCCACTTGTCCTGTGATTGCATGGGTGTGGAAAAGTTTTCTTCCTCCCCCTGCCCTCCCCACATATTAATGACTAAGGCACTTGTGAGAACTGTCCCTGAGGTCACAAGCCTGTGGAAGTTGTCCCTGTTTTCCACCAGTTGCCAAACTTGAGAGAGCAGGCCCTGCACCTCACATAGGGAGAACAATATAGTCAATCCTGTTGCCAGAGGCAAGGTGAGCCAGCCCCAAAGTCGAAAATGTGGGAGACCTGTTTCACCACTTTTCTGTCATATGACAATGTGGGAGGATGAGAGAGGCCCCCCATACTCATCTTCAAACCTTACCACCTGCAACATATGAGAGAACTGACCCCCCCTTACTAACTGCAGCACTCAGGAAATGGGCCCCATCCCTCAGCAAGACAACACAGCAGAACTGACCAGTGGGTGGAGCAGATGGTGACCTAGCCCCACAATTATGAGCAAAGGAGAGATGTACCTATTACTCATCAGACATGTCGTAGCATGAGTAGAGGAGAGATGCCTTCCCCCTACCTCATGCTCATCAATTTCTGAGACAGACAGAAGTGTTGGTCCTAGGATCACAAGAGAAGGAGGGGTGGCCCTATTCCTCACCAGCTGCAGCATTCAGAAAAGTGGCCCATGTGCATTACCTAGAAAACCTCATAGAGCTAGTCCTAATGGGAGGGGTGTGGGAGAGCAGAGCCTGATGGGGAGAAAGCAGTAAAACTGGCCCTGCCCTTTGATCATTGTTATAAAAGGCGAATTAACTGGGACAATGCTAGAGAGCTCACCCTGGTGCTAGGACAGCTGAGAGATGGCTGACCGACCAGCTCTACAGCTTCCCAGGCCCAAAACCAGGGTTATGACTTGGTCTGCCCCAATATCCACCTAATTTATCATCTGCTGAAACACAAGGGGCCTAATCTGAAGACCCAAAGCTGCAGGGTCTCAACAACACAGGGCAGCATCAGAATATCCAAGAAGAATCCAGTGAGGGTCCAGAATAGATAGTGTAGTAGAAACCAAAGGCTTTGAGCCAGAGCAATGAATCTTTGAAATAAACACTTGCAAATAAAGATACATGGAGAAAGGTGTTTACTGCATGGCACACTGTGTCACACTGCAACTTCCATGATGAGTTTTTTTTAAGGTTTCCCCTTTTTCTTTCCTATTTTCTCTTTTATCTTGTTTTATTTTGTGGTGGGTGTAGGGGGAGAAGAGTGAATGTAAAGGGACAGGGAAATGAATTGGATCAAGATACATGATATGAAAGATGCATACAATAAATAAAAAATCAAAATACAAAATCCAAAAGCAGAAATGCTCCCACTCTGCTGTAGGATGAGATGTGAGAGGTCACCCATTCATCACCACCATCCTGACTGGGAGTCAGGACTATGAACTGACAGCATTGGAGAACACACAGTACACTCTAGCATCCTCCCTCCTGACAGGATCTATGCGGAGTCAGCACTTTTTCAGGGCCAGTGTCATCCTCTCTGTGAGCTGAAGACTCTAGTTATTGAAGATTCAGCTTGTGGAGATCCCAAAGTCAGCTTCCAGGCAGGGAAGGACCACAGGACTCTGTACTGTATCTGTGGTGTCTGTGATTTTGGTAAAGGGCTGTGTCACAGGCTCTGCAAAGAAGAGGAGGCAAAAATTACAGTAGTCCTTCAGGTATCTCAGTCTGCCCCTCTGTAATCAACAGACACTGAAAATGTCCAGGTTGGAGACAATGGGCTGTGAAAATAGAGAGGTTACTTGTGGGTCAGATCTGACAGCCAAGGCCTGTGCGACCCTGATTCAACCACTCTTTCTGGACTCTGTTTAGTCTCACGAATTCAAACAGTGCATGATCATTGTCATGTCCCTGAGTCAATCTTAGATATGAGCAATGCCCCGCCCTTGGGGCGCAGAAGCTGCTCGAGTCAGCAGCATCTGTTCCTATTTACCTGCAGGAGACAATTCCCTAGCTTGGACCCCTGAAGAAAAGTGGCTGCCTGGAGTAACTTTCTCCACTGTCCCTCACTGTGGGTACCCTGCACTCCCTGTGAAGTCTCTCAACTCCATCTGAAAAGTTGACTTGTGTCCTGGGAACTGTCCATGGAATAGGCCCCAGCATACTTTTTTAGTGCTTCTTACACTCTGTGCAATTTCACTTCTGTTAACAATGGTTTGCCCTTTGTAGCAGAAAAAGGTACAAAGGTTCTCCAGGATATTAAGAACCACTTGGAAAGTGTTTCTCCTTCAACAGCATTGGGCAGCATTCAATAATAAGCTGGGCAGTAGTTGGGGGGTGTCTTCAAGCTAAAATGGAGGATAGAAGAGAAGAGAAACAAGTTCATCAATATTGGAACCTTTCTCTTTGGAGGAAAGAAGAGCCCTGTTTATGGAGAAGTTTAGATCTATCACTCAGCTGAGGTGGGTGGGAGTCTTTCCAGTTCAGAGAAAGAATGGAAATGACCTCCATGACCTCAGAGTACCTCACTATATCACTTCATCTGTAGAACTGTCTCCTCATGTGTTTGCACACTCACTGTTCAAACAAGGCTGCTCACAATCAGAAAATGGGATGGGAAGGCCTTTACTGACCTCTTCCTCTACAGACTCCCAGGCTTCACAATCTAACCTCTTTGATTTCTATGCTCTTTGTATGCAGTTGAGTACTGACTTCCCTTAGAGATGGTCTTCCTAGTCTGTCTTCCAAACCAATATGGCTGGGGCCTTGTTGAGAAAAAGTTGTTTGATCTTTCTGGAAGTCTGGATACCTGAAAGGCTCACATACAAATGGGAGAATAGAAGAATGAATGTCCTGGGGCCTTTCAAGCATGTCCAGGCATTAATGAAAAATCCATGTGTGGAGCTAATGAAACCAGTTACAACTCCAGCTTACATTAACTTACGTATGTGGGGGCAATGTGCGAGGAAGTGGGTGTTTATGAGTGGTGGTGTTTGTGCAGGTGTGTGATATGCTGTGTGTATAGATGACTGCAGGTCATAGCACGTAGATAGAAGTCAGAGGAAAATTGAGGGAGCCTTCTCTATCTTCCACCTTAGTAATTCCTCCTAATCTCTGAGCTCCCCTCTTCCCACATAGTATCCAAAAGGGTTCTCCTCATGTGTGTGCAGGATCCAATACCAGGGACTTCACTCTTCACAGGGAAGTGCTTAGTGAGTTTCCATGGGGACTGCTGCCTGCTCTTTCCTCCTTCTATGAGAACACCTTTTGTTCCAGCACTCCCATCATGATCTGTAGCCATCAGTCCTCTAAGCTCAGACACTAGGTAGGCAGGACCACTTCCCAGGGTAATGCTGACTACTGCCAGGATAGTGTTCAAAGCCATGCTCTGTCCAACAACACTTTGTCCTCCCCAGGGTCTCAATAATAGTCTCTCTATATATTTTTCAGTCCTCCCGAAAAGCCATGAGCAACAAGGATTATAATCATCTCCGTGCCCTAGGACAGCAACATTTTGCTCCAAGGCTGCCCTCTGCTATGTTCTCCTGACATGTCCTTTATGACACAGAATTCTAGATGGTCACCTAGTCTGCTGTGGATTCTCAAAGCTCTGAGGACATGGAATGTAGAACCTGAAGGGAGGTGTCAGGTATGTCTGTGAAGGTCAGAATGGGATCAGCTAAGTGATGCTGGGAAAGGGGACAGACCTGTTCTCAGTGGAGTCACCACTCAGGGTGCATTGTCATTGAGGATTTGTGTGAGAAGATGCATATGGTTGTGAAACAGGGGGTGACCTGAGTCCTGGAGAGAGGACTGCAGTATATCAACCTAGGGAGACGGCCAGAGGGACCCTTCAACTTCCTGGGGTGACTGAGCCATGCCTTGGATTTCTCCATGTCTTTCCTGGGATGCAGCTAAGCTCTGTGTAAGTGAATATCCCATGGGAAGTTCCTGGAAGGAGGGGATGGTAGCCAATATCCTCTAGTAGAGTAGTATGCTTAGAAACACATGAAGCAACAGGTATACCTGAAAAGACTGCCAGTGACCTCCAGGTTTGTAGGGACAGGTGGAAGCTAGGATACAATTAAGCTCATGGGCTCCTTTTCTACTTTTCCAGGTGTTGCATCTTCTTCGATAGCCACCTAAAGATTGCTAGAGGAACTGCACCTCACGTCTGGGAGCTCTCCAGATCAGCACCTGTGTTACCATTTGCCTACAGGAGAGAATTCTGGAGCTGGATGCCAAAGGGCAAACACTTGCAAAAAAAGATTTGGGTTTTTTGTTCCTCCTCTTGGGGACCCTGACCTTCTTGTGAGGTCTCATAATTCCATACAGACAGTTAGTTTATGATCTGGGCACCTGACCAGCTATGCTCTCTAAGCAGTGTCACTGGGTAAGATAATCCAGGAGACATAAGCTAACCATAGCTCTCACAACCAGTACTGGCTGCCTCCACATATCAATAAAGCCTTGTTCTCTGTTAGCTCTCAGAGGAAATCAAAACCATACAGTTACAAAAAACTCCCATGAGTCATATGGAGTCCAGGACAAGATCAGAGATTTGTAGCTGGGGCTTCCTGAGACTCTCTGAGAAGATCTCATAGCTTCATCAGTCAGGGTCTGTCCGAATCCCACAGAGTCTTTCTGGGAACATGTGCACGGCGAGAACTTCAAGTATCTCAGTTACAGCTGACATCCTGGGGCTGAGTTTACCCAGCACAGGTCCTCCACTCTGTAGGTAAAGGCAGGTGAGGAGTTCTGAACTGTTGCAGTTTGTCTACCCTGTGTGTGACCCACTGGAAGGGCCCACACTGCAGTATGAGAGCACATAGCACTAGAATGGGTATCAGGCACAGCCCAGTCCTGAGGGTCCATTGTATCCAGTAGGATAAGACACACTCAGAAGCTGGTTGATTGTCTTGAAGAATCACTTACAGTTTACATGTAGTTATACAAGCATACTTTCAATTTTCCAAATCTCTGTTTGAAGGGCCTAATGGGTACAGTCCTGCTTCTTTCACTATTGTGCCCTAGACAAAGGGAATGAGTGGTGTACACTATATCTCTTCTGCTTTGTGCAGGCCCCAAAGAAATGTAATTTGTGGCTTTGCTATTTTATTTAATTTTAAACATCTGGGTGCACTGCACCAATTCATACCAGGAACATGTACACAGATCTGCATAATTATAAAGAATGAGAACACTTTCGCCTTTAGCATTATTCCATGACACTGCTCTACTTTGAGTTGTCCAGAGCTGAGAGGTTTGCAGCAAGTAGAAATGGGGGTTGAAAGGGAAAAGAGAAAAAGTGATCACAAAGATCATTGTGCTTGGTGGAAAGATAGCAGTCTTCATCTTAAGCAGGTGGATACTTTACTCAGCCTAATGACGTAGGTGTGAGTGTTTCTAGAAGTCAACAACATAACCTACATTCACTCAGTACCCCTGATTATTTCATTTCCTCTGTATGGAGATCTCTGGGAGTGTCTTCATAGCTGCCCCTCACTGCCCTCAGTCAGGCACTGTGCACACTGATGTTCAATGAGGCTGAGATTATGACTCCTCTGAACTTTTTAGCCATAGAACCCACAACTTCATTCTTGGCTTGTTTTCTGTTTCCTCTGTTACTCAATTCAACCCATTCTAGGCTGAACTCAAGGAATCCTGGTGAAGAGTGGGTAGAAGAATTCTGTGATTTAGAGGCATCAATGACATCACAAGAAGATTTACAGAATCTACTAACCTGTGCTCATAGGAGCTCTCACAGAGACTGAACTGAAAACCAGGGCCACCTGCATGCCACTGTCCTAGGTCCTCTAATATGTATGTGACAGTTGTGTAGCTTGGTCTACTCATGGGACTCCTTACAGTGGGAACAGGATCTATCCCTAATGCTTTACCTTGCTTTTGGCAATCTATTGTTTATACTGAACTGCCTTTCCCAACCTGAACAGAAGGTGAGGTGCTTAATCCTATTGCAAATTTTTATGCCTTTTTTTGAAATCCATGGGAGACCTATCCTCTGAACAGAAAAGGAGAAGGGCTGGATTTGGGGGCAGCAGAGGGGAGGACAAATGGTTGAGAGGAGGGGGAAAGTAAGGTCAGAAGGTAAAATAAATAATTAAATCTAATTAATAAAATCTACTAAATTTTTATAAACTGTTTAAGAAAATTAAGCCATGAATGTTAATGGTCAGTCACCTCATAAATAATCAAATTCTTTAATATTTTCTGAACTATACTTGTAGTCATGCTAAATATATTGCAGAATTCAACCTTGTTTAGCTTCCTGTATATGTTTTCAAGGTTAAGCCTAAAGAAAGCAACTAAAGACAAGCAAGAATCATTTAGCTCAGACAGCTCATAAATAATCAGCCTGTAACTTGTTGTAGAACTTATGAACAGGGCATTTAAAAATGTTTAATGGCTCTCTTTAGTGTCTTGGCTTCAAGACCACAAAAACAGAAGAAGCAACAATAGTCACAAATCAATACACAAACTGTGCCTGTGTGGGCCTAAAGACAAGACCATTTGAAAGTTCATCACTTGGAGCATTAGAAAAGCTGCTGCTGTCAGATATGTATACAAAGCAAGTATTTTCCATGGTTATGTGCTTCCCAAACTGTGTCAAGTTGTATTACTGCATGAGCTGTGTCTTTCATAGCAAGGTATTCTGGAATCAATCTCCTGAAATCCAGAAACACTGAACATCCCCGCCACTATTTTACCTTTTGATGCTGTACCACAACCTCCAAAGCCTATGTAAGGAGGTGGCTTTATATGGACAGAAGAAAAAATATCTTGTGAGAGATTCAGGCCCCAGAAAATCCCTGATCCGCAGCCCCCACACAGACCTCAAACAACTAGACTCCGAGCCCTGACCCAGGGAAAGAAACACAACCTGAAACCAGGACCAGAGCCAGAGGAAGAGACACTTTGACCCCAAACCTAGAAGTGGACAGAAGTTCCCAAATCATGAAACTAGGACCAAAAGAATTCTCTAAACTCCCAGATTCAGAGCATATCAAAGATAGTCACTCTGATCCCAAAATTAGCGTTAAAAAGGTAGAAAGAAACAGGAAATGAAACACAGTTTAACCCCAGAAATGGAGCCATTTCTGGCCCTGACTGGAAACCAGTCAGTCCCTGAGCAGGGAAAACATATCAATCAGAGCCTCAGGCAGTAGGCAGTTGGAAATTCCCAATGCCTAGAAAGCCCACTTACATAATCAGAGAACAGCCAATCTCCAATCCTGGATCAGGGTCCCTACATCAACATCTGGGAAGACCTGCTTGTGAGCTTCCTGTCTTGGCAAAAGCCACTGCTCACCACCAGTCTCAGAGGATCCCTAAAAGTATTTGCCTTGGGGAATGCCATGAACACCCTCAAAGATCCCAAGTCCTCAGACCTCCAATGCTCCTAAATGCCACGGGGGAGGAGGTGGTAATCCTAGCTTTTGTTAATCAAGCAGCAGTAGATATTAGAAGGAGGCTCCAAAAGATAGATGGCCTAACCAGCAAATCAATAAATGTGTTACTTGAGGTAGCAAACAAGGTATAAAATAGAGGGAGACTCCTGAAGACAGACTAGCTAGATTAAAGATGGAAGAAAATAGAAGACAGGAAACAGCTACAACAGCAGAAAGGGAGAAGTCTAGAAGAGCAAGAGTGGCTGCAGATGAAGGCAAGCTCGCAGTGTGGTCCAAAGGCCACTGGCTGCATCAGCTGTAAAACCATAGAAGAGGCCCGGGTAGGGTAGGGCCCCCGAGATAACAACAAGAAGTTAGAAAAAGATCGGGGCACCTGTTGTCGGGAGGATGGACAATAGGCCAGGGAACATCCTAGAAAAAGGAACCACAAGGAGCACTGTTGTGTTCTGGCAGCTGATGTGGGAAGAGAAAGTGTTGTCTAAGGATGTAAAAGTTAAGAGAGTTTTGAGACCGGATCATGTAGGGACGTTTTGAGGGTTTGAGAAAGTGTTATGTTTTGAAGGTACAGTCAAGATGGAAAGGATCACCATATCGGCTACAGATGGCTGGCAGTTATTGCAAGGAAAGTTAAGTATCATAAAGGTTTGAGAACATGAGAGCTTAAGTAAGCATGGAGGAGAAGTTAAGTTCTGAGGGTCTGCATCTCCAGGATGCAGAAGCTTAGGTAAATGATGAAGGTGTAAGAAAGTAATTTAGGGTAATGAAACATGTTTTATGAAAGGGTAAAGGTGTTAACAGTTCATCTCCTAAGGTATTATCTACAGAATTGACAGTGACTTTCCAAAAGACAAGTGTTCCTGAAGCTCTGCAAATCAGGTTGCTCATTATAGTGTACTCTCCTGTGAGTATATCTAGTGGTCTGTCACTGTACTTTTCTGCATAGTACTTGTGACTCCCATCACCTGCTTTAACTGTTTAAACCCTAATGTAGCTTGAAACTTAAATTAAAATTAACAAAATATCATGTGTCCATCAGGATGCTGGTAGAAACAGCAAAAATCCATTGGGACATACTGTGTCTCTGCCACTGTGTGTAGACCTTAGAATGACAATGGTTACGGCTGTACATGTCCCTAAATGTCAACCACAGTTGGCTGTTTTCATTAGTTAAACTTTCTTTATACTGATAAATTTTTTAAAGTTTTTACTTTTCTGCTTTTAACATCATTCTCTGTCGTTACCTGGAGTTTGTTATGTAGATGTGGAATCTCTTGTGATGTCCCCATCTATTTTTTGGATGACAATTGGTATATGTCATTATACAGCCATATTATTCAATTTCTTGGGTATATTATCCCGGTAAAATATAGAAGACACAATCTCACAGTATACAAGAGGTCTTCTGGCCCTTCCAATATTTCCGATTCTGTTCTGAGATGTTCCCTGATCCTCAAACGAAGGTGTTGTGTTATATATAAATCAGGTAGGACTGGACACCCCCACAGTGTCTGTCTTAGTCAAAGTTTTATTGCTGTGAAGAGACACCAAGATCATGGCAGCTTTTATTAAAGAAAAAATTGGGGGTTACTTAGAGTTTCAAAAGCTTAGTCCATTATCATCATGGGCAAAAAATGTGGTGACATTCCTATACATACCACCATGGGCAAAAAATAGGGGACATTCCTATACATACCACCAAGCATTCACACGTGAGTCTATGGGGAACATTCTTATACATACCACCAAGCACTCACACATGTGAGTCTATGGGGGACATTCCTATACATACCAAGCACTCACACATGTGAGTCTACAATGGGGGACATTCCTATACAAACCACCAAGCACCTATTGTTTGCTACATTTGGATTAGTTTTGGATTTTTGGTGGCCCCTGTGCAAAAACAAAAACTTTAATGTAGGGCTAGAGCTATGCTTGTCTGTGGGAATAAGAATTTACATTTAGAATGAACCTAGAAATTGAACTGGTTTAGAAAAGTGGTCATGGTTTCTCCTCTGGGATCTATAGAATAAATCACTATCAATGTACAGTTGATTGCATTTCAAGACCAGTCATGATTTCCCCCCTTCTGAGGAGCCTCAAGTCCAATTAGACAGTTTTTTATTACCCCAAGAGATAGCTGTCACTCTTGCACATTTAGGGACATATGGCCATATTGGCCATTGATGTCACTTGTGGGAATCACAACTAGGTAGGACAATTGATTGTTTTCCTCTGTTGCTACTTTGCATCAAATCTTCAAATTCTATAAGGTCTAGTCCTCAGAGAAGAGGTTTCTGCGTCAGATCAGCATGCACAGGGACTACACGGGTTGACACCAGGTCCTCTGTATGTGTATTATAGCTATTGGCTTAGTATTTTTAGAAGACTCCTGATTCTGAGAACAAGTGGGTCTCTGACTCTTGTATCTTCTCATGGCACTCTTTTGCTCCTGTTGGAGGGTTCAACATCAATAGGATAGTTTTTGTTTCATCTTACTATATTTTATTTTGTCATGTTTTGTTATTATCTCTTAGAAGTGTATTCTTCTCTAATGGGAGAAACAAGGGAGTGGGTCCTTATGGCAGGGGATATGAGGAGGAACTGGGAAGTTTTGAGAGAGTGGAAACTATAAACAGTATATTCTGTATGAAAAAAATCTATCCTCAATAAAAAGAAAAGAGTTCATTCTTCAAAGTGATTAATGGCATTGACAACCTTTAATTAGATTAACTTTATTTTTAAAAGAATAACTTTATTAACACCAGAAGCGAAATCTGAGAACTTGCTGTCCATTTTTCAGATTACTACAATTTCCATGACTACTCAACAGTTATTAGGGGTAATTGACTTACATGAAACACACAAATACCTAGAAGCCCAGAACCTACAGAGATAAAGTAACACAAAATATGAGTTACTTCCATGAATAACACCTAAAACTAAATCAATAAAGACATTTGACAAAAGTGAATTTTTTTTAAATATTTATTATGTATACAATGTTCTGTCTGTATGTATGCCTGCAGGTCAGAAGAGGGCACCAGACCTCATTACAGATGGTTATGAGCCACCATGTGGTTGCTGGGAATTGAACTCAGGACTTTTGGAAGAGTAGGCAATGCTCCTAACCGCTGAGCCATCTCTCCAGCCCCAAGTGAAATTTTTTTTAATGATGAAAACAGACAGATCAGGTGTAGAGGAGAGGCCAGTGTATTTGCGGCACAGGTGAAAAGCCACTGCCAGGTCAGTACTCAGTAGAGACACTGACAGGTTTCCCTCTAACAACAGGATCAACACAAGGAAGCTGCAGTGGCCACTTTTCTTCAGTATTCTCTTAGATGTCCTAGACAAAACAATCAGGCAACACAAATAAGTAAATTTTGACTAGTTACTTGGTGGAAAATAGATCTGCAGGTGACAAGGACTTACTTTTGGAAAATCCTAAAGATTCTACAGATGTTTTTGGAACTGGTGAACAAACATGCACATCTGAGCTCTACTACTGTAAGCTAATATTGTGCACAATCAGATGTCCTGTTTGTCACATGCACAAGACAGCTAAGTATCAAGGGAGACTCAATTTGGACCCATGTGTCTCCCTGGGAAAAGAAACGGAAATGCATATTAACAGGAAAAACACTAATGAAAAAGGTCCCACGGTGAATGATCTGCCATTCTGTGGAAGGTTTCAAATCTGTGCATCACACTGTGGATCAAAACTCTTTAGAAACAAGCTATGTTAACAGTGAAACATGGGCAGACCCTCCTCCTGTCACTCTTCCTCACTTCACATGGATGACTGCTGTGCAGGCACACTGGACTTAGGTGAATGAATTAAACAAAAATGTATTTGAGCATATGAGAGACTGTTTTTCTCAATGCAAACAATGCACCATTTCCACAGAAGATTCAGAGCATCCAAAAGTTTGAGGGCTCCTATAATTAGTTCCCATGAATTCTGAGGGATTGCTAGATATTGGAACCACAACCTAAGTAAGCGCTTACAGCATTTGAATATTTGTTTATCATATTGATGTTTTATATTTCTTTTAAGAAAACCTCATTTTAAATCCTGGCCTTCCCTTGTACACATGTGTGAGTCTCCATGTCAGCTGTACCTGAGTAATAACTAATCATTTTAACCACACAATTTTTTAACATTTTGTACATCACTGAGAAGGAAATGTCAGCATTCTACTGTGGGATGAGAGGAGAGATCACTCACTCATCACGGCCAAGAAACTGGGAGGCTGGTCTTCGAACTGAAGTGGTTGGAGACCTCACACTGATATTTTCCAGTATCCATTTCCTTGACAGGACTTATTCTGAGTCCACACTTTGTTGGGGACACATTCATCCTCTCTGTGAAGTATAGAGTACTGTTATTGAAGATCCAACGGATGGAGACATCAGTGTCGGGTGAAATGCAGGTGAAGGTCACAGAATCACCTCCTGAGACAGTGGTGTCAGTGATTTGCACAAAGGGCTGTGTCACAGGCTCTGAAAAAAAAGAGAATTACCAAATGACAGTAGTCCAGAGAGTTCAACCAGATCCTTTTAGCTCATACTTTCTAAAATTTCCCAGGGAGGGGGGATTTTTGGAGCTGTGGCTATATACATATTTTGGCTTTGTATCTCCTCACAGGAAATATGTTGCTCTCATTCAAGCACTGTTTTCTTGTCTCAGTTTCAATGTAATAGGAAACATGGTGCATGATCATTGCTGTGTTCATCTCTTATGCTTACTTATGAGCAATGGCCTCACCTTGGGATGGGGGAGCTGCTGACATCACCAGTATCTGTTACTATTTACCTGCAGAAGACAATTCCCTTGCCTAGACTCCTGAAGTGAAGGAGAATCTGAAGTAGCTGCCTCCTCTCTTTCTTTCCTTCATGCCTTGCCCTTCCTGTGAAGTCTCATAAGTCCATCAGAACAATAGGCTAATGGCCCAGACACCTGCTGACTGAGCATTAGAAGAAGGAGATGCACAGGTGACCTACCCAACTAAAGCTATCATTGCAGTACACAGCTGGTTCTACACTTTATGGGTAGTCAATGCCATGACTTTAACAATCAACAAAGCCTTGTTCCTATCAGTTCTGACAGGAAATCAAAGAAAACAGTTGCAAAAAGCTCCCCAATGTCATCTTGATTTCAGCCAGGGACAAAGCTTTGTAGTTATAGTTTCCTGGTAGTCTCTGTGAAGACCCCATGTCTTCATCACTCAGGGACTGCCTGACTCCCACAGAGTCTTTCTGGGGACATGTGCATGGTGAAGACTCCAAGAGTATACACTGAGGCTGACTTTCTGGAGCTGAGTTTACGCAGAACAGGTCCTCCTCACTGCATATAAAGACAGGTCAGCAGTTATAATCTATTATGGTTTGTATACCTAAAGTGTGCCCTGCAGTGAGTACCCAAATCCCAGCAGGGGGACACAATAGTGGGGGAGAGAGACGGCATAGCCCAGTCCTGGCAGGTAGGTGTATGGAGTAGGATACCACACCCAGCAGTTGGAGACCATAGAGAGTCACTTACTCTTTAAATAAAACTCCACATTTGCTCTTTCAATTTTGGAATCTTTGTTTAAAACTTCCAGTGTGTACATCCCTGCATCACTCTCAATGATATCCTGGAGCAGCAGGGATCCAGTTTTGTACACTTTCCCTCTTATTCTCTTTGCAGGCCCCCAGGAGATAGAAGGCTTGGTTCTGTTGTATACTATAAATTTATGGGCTGGGCTCCCATCATTTGATTTGAGCCAGGAAATTACTTGTGCTTCTGCTGGAAGATTATGAACTTGGAGAAGTACATCTTCACCTTCAGCTGCATATCTAGGCACCGGTTGGATCATGAGTTGGGAAGGAGTGAGAGCATTGCAGAACGCAGAAAGGGAACCTGGGAGGGAAGAGAGAAAAAAAAAAGACATCACATGGAGATCACTGTGCTTGGTTTTGGAAAGATGGTGACCTCCAGACTGAGTAGATGGATTCATCACTCAGCTTAGAATTGCACATGTTTGAGGGTCTATCCCACGTAATAAAGGCCAGAAACATGACCTTAAGTTTCCAAAACTCCTTTCCAAAAGTACCCTTGAAGGTATCATTTCGCCTGTATTGAACTGTCCCCATGGGTGTCTACTTGACTGCTACCTCACTGCCCTCAGTCAGATACTGCAAACACTCGTGTATACTAGGTGAGATATGATGCCTCTGTTGAACTCAACAGGCCTGGAACTTTCACTTTCTATGGTTTTTTCCTTCAGTTTCCTTTGAGGCCACACTCATCCGTTGACCTCACCTAATAGATGCACTTGTTATATTAGCAAGTGACCCTTAGGTCTGGGGTTGTGTGGGGGCTAGGAGTAGTCTGATCTTCAAGACAGGATTAGCTTCTTAAAGGGCTTGTGTAGATATTTCCCTGGAGAAGTAAGCATCTGGTCCCAGCTTAAAAGACTCAACTCTGTAGGCCTTCCCTGGAGAGAAACATCCCATTCCCCCACTCCCACCCACCAAGCCCCAGAGACCCCAAGCAGCCTCCACACATTGGATACCATCCCCTAAAGCATCTGTAACCACTGCAACCATCACCCAGACTGCCCCAGAGAGTTAAGTGTCTGGGTTCCTGCTTGGAAGGCTCAGATCTTTAGGCCCTTGCCCAGGGAGGAACATCCCATTCTGCCAACCATGCCGGGGAAGCCTCCACACAACTGCTACCATCCTCCACCACAGCTGTGACCACCGGAGGCTTCACTCAGACTGCACATGGAGAAGAACCCCGGAGTCTTATCAGCATCTACTAGAGGCATAGACCTGCCTGCACCCAGAGGAAGAGCAACCACCTAGGCCACAGGCCCTGCCTTCACCAAATAGAGGAGAAGGGACTCCCCTGAAGCACATGCTCCATCTGTAGCCACTAAAGAAAAAGATGGGCAGATAGCAGAGTAAGAACATTCAACATCAAGACCAATAGGGTACAGAACCTATTGGTCCTACAACAAGGAGAACTCAACATCCTAACTGAGAAGAAGCAGGAGAAAATAACCTTCAATATAACTTAATAAAGATGCTAGGAACCCTTAAAGAGGAAATTAAAAATTAAAAATTCAACACCCCTTTATGGTAAAGGTCTTGGAGAGATTAGGGATAGAAGGTTCATACCTAAATATAATAAAAGATATATACAGCAAGCCGACAGCTAATATCAAATTAAATGGAGAGAAACTCAAAGCTATTCCACTAAAATCAGGAACAAAACAAGTCTGTCCACTCTCTCCATACCTCTTCAATATAGTACTTGAAGTTCTAGCAATAGCAATAAGACAACATGAGGAGATCAAGGGGATTCAAATAGGAAAGGAAGAAGTCAAACTTTCATTATTTGCAGATGATGTGATAGTGTATAAGTGACCCCAAAACTCTACCAAAGAACTCTTACAGCTGATAAACACCTTAACAATGTGGCAGGATACAAGATCAACTCCAAAAAATTAGTAGCCCTTATATACACAAAGAAAAAAGAAGCATAGAGGGAAATCAGAGAAACATCACCTTTCATGATAGTCACAAATAGCATAAAGTATCTCTAGGGTAACTCTAACCAAGGACATGAAATATCTATTTGACAAGAACTTTAAGTCTTTGAAGAAAGAAGTTCAAAAGGATACCAAAAAATGGAAAGATCTTTCATGCTCTTGGATTGTGAGGATAAACACTGTAAAAATGGCAATTCTACCAAAAGCAATCTATAGATTCAATGCAATCCCCATCAAAATCCCAACAAAATTTCTTATGGAAAAAAAAAAAACACATGATAGCCAAAACAATCCTGTACAATTAAGGGTCCTCTGGAGTCATTACCATCCCTAACTTCAAACTCTATTACAGAGCTACAGTAATGAAAACAGCTTGGCATTGGCATAAAAACAAAGAAGTCGACCAATGGAATCGAATCAAAGACCCGGATATTAGCCCACAAACCTATGAATACCTGATTTTCGACAAAGGAGCTAAAAGTATACAATGGAAGAAAAAAAGCATCTTCAACAAATGGTGCTGGCATAACTGGATGTCAACATGTAGAAGAATGAAAATAGATCCATATCTATCACCATGCACAAAACTCAAGTCCAAATGGATTAAAGACCTCAATATCAATCTGAACATACTGAACCTGATAGAAGAGAAAGTGGGAAGTAGTCTGCAACACATGGGCACAGGAGACCAATTCTTTTCTTTTCTTTTTTTTTTAATGAGAAAATAAAAAAAGAAAAAAGTTTCCTCCTCCTCCCCGCCTCCCCCTTCCCTCCCCCTCCTCCCACCCCCCTCTCCCTCCCCCACTCCTCCCCCACTCCTCTCCCCCCTCCCTCTCCAGACCAAAGAGCAGTCAGGGCTCCCTGCCCTGCAGAAAGTCCAAGGTCCTCCTCCGCTCCGTCCATGTCTAGGAAGGTGAGCATCCAAACTGGCTAGGCTCCCATAAAGCCCGAACTTGAAATAGGATCAAAACCGAGGGTCATTGTCCTTGGCTTCTCATCAGCCCCCCTTGTTCGTCATGTTCAGAGAGTCCTGTTTTATCCCATGCTTCTTCCGTCACAGTCCAGCTGGCCTTGGTGAGCTCCCAATAGATCAGCCACACTGTCTCAGTGGTAGGGTGCACCCCTCGTGGTCCTGACTTCCTTGCTCATGTTCCCCCCAGGAGACCAATTCTTATGTATAACACCAGTAGAACAGACAATAAGAGCAACAATGAATAAATGGAACCTCCTAAAACTTAGAAGCTTCTGTAAAGCAAAGGACACTGTCCTAAAGACAAAAATGCAACCTAATGAATGGGAGAAAATTTTCACCAACCCTGCTTCAAAGGTCTGATCTCCAAAATATATAAAGAACTCAAGAAACTAGACATTAAAATTCTGAATAACCCAATTAAAAAAATGGGGTACTGAACTGAACAAGAATTCTCAACAGAAGAACTGCAAATGACCAAAAGATACTTAAGGTCATGTTCAACTTCCTTAGTAATCAGGGAAATGCAAATCAAAACAATTTAAAGATACCATATTACACCTGTCAGAATGGCTAAAATCAAAAACACCAATGATAACCTATGCTGGAGAGAATGTGGAGTAAGGGGAACACTCATCCATTGTTGGTGGGAGTGCAAACTTGTTCAACCACTTTGAAAATCAGTGGGGCAGTTTGTAAGGAAACTGAGAGTCAACTTACCTCAGGATTCAGCAATTCCACTCTTGGGAATATACCTAAGAGATGCCCAATGCTATATGTTCATAGCAGCACTATTTGTAATAGCCAGAACCTGGAAACAACCTAGGTGATCCTCAATGGAAGAATGGAAAAGAGGGTGTGGCACATATACACTTTAGAGTTTTACTCAGCAGTAAAAAATAATGACATCTTGAATGGAAATAGAAAACACTTTACTGAGTGAGATAACTCAAACCCATAAAGATAAATATGGTATGTACTCTCTCATTAGTGGATTCTAGCCATAAACAAAGGACATTGAGCCTATAGTTCATGATCCTAGAGAATCTAAATAATAAGGTGAACCTAAAGAAAAACATATATTTATCCTCCTGGATATGGGAAGTAGACAAGATCGCCAGGCAAAAGTTGGGAGCACAGGGGTGGAGCTAGGTGTGGGGAAGGGGAGATAGGGAGAGAGAAGGGAGAAGTGGAGGATTGGTGAGAGCTTGGGGGAATGGGATGGTTGAGATGGAGGAAGGGCGGATATACGAGCAGGGAAGAAGATATCTTAATTAAGGAAGCCATTTTAGGGTTGGCAAGAAACTTGACTCTAGAGGGGTTCCCAGGTGTCCATGGGGATGTCCCCAACTAGGTCCTTGGGCAGCAGAAGAGAAGGTGCCTAAACTGGCCTTATCCTATAGCAACACTGATGAATATCTTACATATCACCATAGAAATTTCGTCTGGCAACGGATGGAGATAGAGACAGACACCCACATTGGAGCTCTGGACTGAGCTCCCAATGTCCAGATGAAATGCATAAGGATGGAGAACTTGAGCAATGAAGTCAGGACTTCAAGGGGTGCGTCCACCCACTGAGATGGTGTGATTGATCTAATGGGGGCTCACCCAGGCCAGCTGGACTGGGACTGAATGAGCATGTGATCAGACTAGACTCTCTGAATGTGGCTGACAATGAGGTCTGACTGAGAAGCCAATGATAATGGCACTGGGTTTTGATTCTACTGCATGTACTGGCTTTTTGGAAGCCTAGTCTGTTTTGATGCACACCTTCCTAGACCTGGATGGAGTGGGGAGGGCCTTGGACTTCCCACAAGGCAGTCCACCCTGACTTCTCTTAGGACTGGAGAGAGGAGTCGGAGGGTAATGGGAGGAGGGGAGGAGGTCGAATATTTTAATAAATAAATTAATTAATTTTAAAAAGAAATAGAGAAGAGGACAGACAAAAAAAATTGGAAGAAATTAATAAATCTCTTGAAGAAACCAAAGGAAAAAATAATCAAACAGGTGAAACAAATAGCTCAAACAGTTTGAGACTTGCAAGCTGAAATAGAGGAAATGAAGAAAACACAAAAAGAGATAATTATGGAAATGGAAAATCTTGATAAATGAAGAGAAATTACAGATACAAGCATAACCAGTAGATTACAAAAGATGGAAGAGAGAATATCAGGAGTTGAAGATAAAATAGAGGAATTAGATTCATCAGTCAAAGAAAATGTTAAATCCAACAAATCCTTAACACAAAACATCTAGGAAATCTGGGACACTATGAAAAGACCAAACCTAAGAATAATAGGGATAGAAGAAATCCAACTCAAAGGCACATAAAATATATTCAACAAAATCATAGAAGAAAACTTTACCAACCTAAAGAAGGATATGCCAATGAAGGTACAAGAAGCTCACAAAACACCAAATAGACTGGACCAGAAAAGAAAATCCCCTTGCCATATAATAATCAAAACACTAATTACACAGAATAAAGAAAGAATATTAAGAGTTTCAAAGAAAAAAACTAAGTAACATATAAAGGCAGACACGTTAGAAATACACCTGACTTCTTAATGGAAACTCTGAAAGCCAGAAGGTCTTGGTCAGGTATGCTATAGACACTAAGAGATCACAGATCCTAGCCCAGACTACTATACCCAGCAAGGCTTTCAGTCACCATACATGGAGAAAACAAGACATTCCATGACAAAACCAGATTTAAACGTTACCTGTTCACAAATCCAGCATTACAGAAAGTACTAGAAAAAAAAACTCCAACCAAAGGAAATTAGCTGCACCCACAGAACCACAGGTAATAATTAACCCCACACCTCATACCACACACTAGCAAATTCCAAAGAAGAAAAGCACACAAAAATAACCATCGAAAAAATAAAAGGAATAAACAATTACTGGTCACTAATATATCTTAATATCAATAAACTCAATTCATGTATAAAAAGACACAGATTAACATAATGGATATGAAAACAGGATCCATCTTTCTGCTGCATACAAGAAACATACCTCAACCTCAAAGTAAAGCGTTATCTCAGAATAAAGGGTTGGGTCAAGATATTCCAATCAAATATACCTAAGAAACAAGCAAGTGTAGCTATTCTAATATCTAACAAAACAGACTACAATGTCATACTCATCACAGGATAAATATATCAAGACAAAGTCTCAAATTTGATGCTGTCTTTTTGAAATTCTATGCCCTAAATATAAGAGCATTCACATATGCAAAAATAAACATTACTAAAGCTTAAATCATATATCAAACCCTACCCACTACTTGTAGGAGACTTCAACACCGCACTTTCACCAATGGACAGTTCTGCCAAACAAAAACATAAGAGAGAAATGAAAGAATTAACAGATGCCATGACTCAAATGTACTGAATAGACATTTATAAGACATTTCCCCCAAACATAAAAGAATATACCTTCTTCTCCGCACCTCATGGAACTGTCTCTGAAATTGGCCATATACTTGGTCACAAAGAAAATCGCAATATATACAAAAATTTGGAATAACCCCATATATCTCATCAGATTACCCTGGCTTAAAGTTAGAATTCAACAACAACACTAATCACAGAAAGCCTACAAACTCATAAAAATTTAACAGTGCCCAACTGAATCACCCCTGGGTTGGAGGAAAATGAAGAAAGAAATTAAAGACTTCAATGAAAATGAATGCACAACCTATGGGACACTTTGGAGGCAGGGCTAAGAGGAAAGTTCATAGCACTAAGTGCCTACATAAAGAGCCTAGAAAAATCTCACACAATTAAGTTAACAACACATCTGAAATCTCTAGAACAAAAAGAAGCACACTTACACAGGAGGAATAGAAGTTAGGAAATAATCAAATTGAGGGCTGAAATCAACAAAATAGAAACAAAGAAAACAATACAAAGAATCAGTGAGACAAGGAGTTGGTTCTCTGAGAAAATCAACAAGATAGATAGACCCTCATTCAAACTAACCAAAAGGCAGAGAAAGAATATGCAAATTAACTAAATCAGAAATGAAAATGGGGACATAACAACAGACACAGAGAAAATCCAAAGAATCATCGGGTTATGACCTTCAAAAATCTGTACTCCACAAAATTGGAAAATTGAAAGGGAACTGACAATTTTCTGGATAGTTACCACATACCAAAATTAAATCAAGAAGAGATAAACAATTTAAATAGACCTATAACCCTAAGGAAATGTAAGTAGTCATCAAAAGTCTCACAACCAAAAATAGCACAGGGCCAGACAGTTTTAACACAGAATTCTACCAGAATTTCGAAGAGGAGCTAATACCAATATTCCTCAAATTGTTCCACACAATAGAAAGACAAGGGACATTGTCAAACTCTTTTTATGATGTGACAGTTACCCTGGTAACCAAAGTACAAAAGGATGCAACTAAAAAAGAGAATTACAGGTCAATTTCTCTCATGAACCTTGATGCAAAAATATTCCATAAAATACTGGCAAAACAAATTCAAGAACATATCAAAAAAGTCATCCACCATGATCAAGTTGGCTTCATCCCAGAGATGCAGAAATGCTTCAACCTATGAAAATCTGTCAATATAATCCACCATATAAATAAACTGAAAGAAAATAATCCTGATTGCCTCATTAGATGCTGAAAAAGCATTCAACAAAGTTAAATATCCATTCCTGATAAAGGTTTTGGAAGGATCAGGGATGCAAGGAGTATATCTAAATGTAATAAAAACAATATACAGCAAGCTGACAACCAACATCAAACTAAATGGAAAGAAACTCAAGTGATTCCACTGAAATCAGGAACAAGACAAGGATGTACACTCTCTCCATACATATTCTATATAGTACTCAAAGTTCTAGCTAGAACAATAAGACAACAAAAGGAAACCAGGTACAAATTGGGAAAAAAATCTTTTGCTATTTGCAGATGATATGATAGTATACATAAGTGACCACAAAAATTTGATGAGGGAAATCCTACTACTGATAAACAGTTCCAGAAATGTAGCAGCATATAAGATCAACTAAAAAATTCAGTATCCCTCCTATATACAAATGATAAAGGTGTTGAGAAAAAAAATCAGAGAAACATCGTCATTTACAATAGCCACAAATAACATAAAATATCTTGGGGTAACACTAACCAAAGAAGAGAAAAACCTGTATGACAAGAACATTAAGTCTTTGAAGAAAGAAACTGTGGAAGATAAAAGAAAATTGAAATATCTTACTGCTCTTAGATAGGTAGTATCAACATAATAAAAATGGCAATCCTACCAAAAGCAATCTACAGATTCAATGTAGTTCCCATCAAAATACTAGCACAATTCTACATAGACCTCAAAAAAAAACCAAATTAATATGGAAAAACAAAAAAACCAGATAGCCCAAAAAATCCTCTACAATAAAGGATCTTCCAGAGGCATCACCATCCCTGACATCAAGCTCTATTCTAGACCTACAGTAATGAAAACAGCTTAATATTGGATTTAAAACAGACAGGTGGAACAATGGAATTGAATCAAACACCTGATATTGATCACACACCTATAAATAACTGATTTTTGACAAAGAAGCAAAAACTATTTGATGAAAAAAAATGTGGTACATTTACACAAGGAGTACTGCTCAGCAGTAAAAATAATGACATCTTGAAATATGCATGCAAATGGATGAAACTAGAGAAAACCATCCTGAGTGAGGTAAGCCAGACACAGAAAGAAAAATGCAGTATGTGCTCACTCATAAGTGGATATTAGACATAAAGCCTATAGTTAACAATCCCAGAGAAGCTAGGTAACAAGGAGAACCCTAAGAGAGACATACATGGATTCTCCAGGGAAGGGGAAACAGACAAGATCTCCTGAGAAGGAGACCACTTCCTAAATATAATCCCAGCAGCAAAGAAACTAAAATAAACTATTAATAAATGGAACCTCCTGAAACTGAAAAGCTTCTGTAAAGCAAAGAACATGGTCAACAAGACAAAACAACAGCCTACAGAATGGGAAAAGATTTTCACTATCCCCACATCAGACAGAGGTCTGATCTCCAAAATATACAAAGAACTCAAGAAATTGGTCATCAAAAGAACAAATAATCCAATAAAAAATCGAGTACAGACCTAAACAGAGAACTCTCAACAGAGGAATCTAAAAAGCTGAAAGACACTTAAGGAAATGTTCGACACCCTTAGCCATCAGAGAAATGCAAAGCAAAACAATTCTGAGATTCCATCTTATACCTGTAACAATGACTAAGATCAAAAACACTGATGACAACTTATGCTGGAGAGGCTGTAGGGTAAAGGGAACACTCCTGCATTGCTGGTGGGAGTGCAAGCTGGTACAGCCCCTTTGGATGTAGGTGTAGCAATTTCTCAGATAATTAGGGAACAACCTTCCTCAAAACCCAGCAATACCACTTTGGGGTATATATCCAAAGGATGCTTAATCATGCCACAAGGACATGTAATCAACTATGTTCATAGCAGCTTTGTTTGTCATAGCCAGAACCTGGAAACAACCTAAATGCCCCTCGACCGAAGAATAAATAAGGAAAATGTGGTACATTTACATAATGGAGTACTACACAGCAGAAAAAAATAACAACACCTTGAATTTTGCAGGAAAATGGATGGAGCTAGAAAACGTTGTTTTGAGTTAGGTAACCTAGACCCAGAAAGACAATTTTCACATGTTCTCACTCATAAGAGATTTTTAAACATAAAACAAAGAAACCAGCCCACAAATCACAATCCCAGAAAACCTAGACAATGAGGACCCTAAGAGAGACATATACAGACCTAATCTACATGGGAAGTAAAAAAAAAACAAGCTCTCCTGAGTAAATTGGGAGTATGGAGACCTTCGGGGAGGGTTGAAGGATATGGGGGAGGCAGGGAGAGGACCAGAGAAAAATGTAGAGCTCAATAAAAATCATTGATATGAGAAAATTAGGAGGGGGAAGAAGGAAGTGTGGAAAGAAAAAGGGATGGAAGAAGGGCAGGAAGGAGGAGAACATGAGGGAATGGGATGATCAAGAAGGGGGAAGGACAGTGAGGGAAAGGAAAGAGATACCTTGATTGATGGAGCCAATAAAAGGCTATCAAAAACAGCACTAGGAAATTTCCCAGGAATCCTCAAAGATGACCCAAGATAAGACTCTAAGCAACAGTGGAGAGGATTCCTAAACTGGCCTTCCCCCATAATCAGATTGATGACTATCTTAATTGTCATCATAGAACCTTCAACCAGCAATGGATAGAAGCAGATACAGAGATCTACAGCAAAGCACTGGGCTGAGCTATCTGAGACCATCCCAAGAGAGGCAGGACTGATAATATGAGCAAAGGGGTAAGATCATGATGGTGATACCCACAGAAACAACTGACCTGAAGTAGTGAGAGCTCACTGACTCTGGACTGATAGCAGTGTAACTTGCATAGGACCAAATCAGGCCCATTGAATGTGAGGGTGAGTTGTGGGGCTTGTGCTGTCTGTGGGGCCACTGGCAGTGGGACCAAGTTTTATCCATAGTGTTTGAACTGGCTTCTGGGAACACATTCTTTTGTACGGATATCTTGCTTAGCTTCGATATAGCGGGGAGGACCTTGTTCATTCCTTGAAGTGAAGTGTCAGACATTGTTGACTCCCCATGGGAAGCCTTACACTTTTTGAGAGTTGGATGGGGGGTGTGTTGGGGGAAAAGTAAGGGTAGCAAGTAGAGGGGAGGGAGTGGGAACAGGGATAGCTATGTAAACTGAGAAAAGTTTATATTAAAAAATATTAATAAAACAAAATTTTTTAAAGGCTTAGGAATTAGGCTGGATGGGTTTTTATCAACTTGACACAACTTAGCAGTCATCTTACAAGACAAGGCCTCAGTTGAGTATGCTACCACCAGATTGTGCTGTGGGCAATCTATAGTACATTTTTAATTGCGGACTGAGGCAAAATGATTCAGACCATTGCAGGCAGTTCAAGGTCTGGGCTAGGACTCCTGGGTGATATAAGAGAGCAGATGGAGCAAGAATGAAGGGCAAGCCAGTAGGAAGCACTCCTCCATCGTCTCACCAGGTCCTGTATTTTGTTACTGACTCTCTTAATTTGGAGATAATAAATACCCCATTCGACACAGATGCTCTAAAGCTGTTGTTTCTTTTCAGGTTTGAGAGGATATAAGAGTATTGTAATAGAAAATGGTCCCCTGGGGCACTTTAGTCCAGCCTTTAAAGATGACAGGACCCAGGGCTCCCTGGTCTGGAGCCCCAGTAGACTGAGGGCTGACTCGGATATGTTAAGCTGAGTTGCTTTACCTCAAGGATTTCATGGACACAGACAGAGTAAGAAGATGGAAGCTGGTCTATGGTCATTTGTCTCTACACTAAGTGCTCAAACCTCCACCCAGGGACACAGTGCAAGAGGGAAGGGAGGCTAAGTTCGCCATGGCAGTCCTGTGTGTCTAAGCCCCACCCAGCCCTGAAAACTCACAGAGAATCACTTACTGTCCACCTGGAGTTGCACTTTTGCTTCTTCATCTTTACCATCTGCTATCACAATTCGCAGTATGTACAGTCCACGGTCTTTCTGACTGACACTGTGAAGCAGCAGGGACCCATCACTGTTGACCGTTTCCCTGCCACTGTATGCAGGCCCCCAAAAAACTGGTTTTTCAAATGGATAAGAGTGGAAAGCCAGAAGGTCCTTCTTTAAGTCATTCTCTCCTTTGAACCAGAGAAAGGCTGTAATACGCTCTGGGAGATTGCGAACAAGTAAAAGAACACTTCTCCCTTCAGCAACGCTGGGTGGCACTGATTCAATCCTGGGCTGTGAAGAGGTAGAAAGGCGCCCACACTTCCAAAGGTAAGCTAGAAGGGAAGAGAGAGATCCTCCTAAGTTGGGTATTTAGTATTTGTCTAAGATGAGGCTTTATGTCCTGAGAAGCTGTATCCATTGTTCATACTAGGTCACAGATTTACAATGAATCACTTACCTTTCACATTGAGGATCACGGATGTTGTTGATACATTTTTTCCATGTCTGTTATAGGTTTGTAGTGTATAGAATCCTGAGTCCTTCAGGGTGACCTTCTCAAACAGCATAGATCCGTTGTGATATATTGTCTCTCTATTGCTGTATGCAAGACCTCGCCTACTTAAATCGTTGTGCAGTGTATATGTTGAAATTTTTTTGCTTGTGTTTCCTTGCCCTTTGAACCAGGCTAAGGATTTAATGTCCTTTGGCAGATTGTGGACAAGGAACAGGACGTCATCTCCTTCAGGCACTTGGGGTGGCACTGACACAGTGGTCTTACGGGCGGTGGTGGAGAGGTGCCAGAAGGTTAAAAGGGAGGCTAGAAGGCAATTGAGAAAAAGCACCAATAATACATGGGTGTGGTCATCACTCAGCTTTGGTGTATGAGTTGGGGTGTGCTCACCCCCATTTGCAGACATAAGCAACATGACTTCAATTCACTCAGAGTGAGTTGTTTCCTCTTAGGATTTCTCTGCTCAGGTGTCTGTCTGGTTCCCTGACTAGGTGTCCCTTATCCATCCTCACATAGACTATATGTGTAAGGATCACTGCCTCTCTGAACTCCTTCTCTGGAGAGTCCTCATTTTCTGATTTTTTCTCTGTTCCCTTTGTGATTCTCTTCAAACTGTGAATTCATCTTTAGGGTTTACTGACATCAAGTCCACTAGAACCAGGGCTTTTTGTTTGTTTGTTTATCTTTTGGTTTGGGTTTTGGTTTCAGTTTTTTGAGACAGGGCTTCTCTGTGTATCCTTGGCTGCCCTAGAACATGTTCTGTAGACCAGGATGGTTTTAAACTCACAGAGATCACCTGCCTCTGCCTCCCTACTGCTGGGTTTAAAGGCCTCAGACACCATCACCCATCAGAACCAGGATTTTTTTTAAAAGAATTAGTCAGATCTTTTTTCGAAAGTTCAGGTCCTGGAAAAAAAAACCCAGGCACAGGAGATAACAGAATAAAGAAAAGAAGAATGTGTCTCTATGGATTTCTCTTCAGAGTTCCTAGGTTTGGAGCTTAGGGTAATAATTATATTTAAGTGTGAAATAAATGATTTTAGATTAACTTATGTAAATATAGGTATGTATTTGTGAAGACTAGTGTCTCCTTGTGGTAGCTCCCTCCTCAATGGTGAGATTGGAAACAACCAGCTAGGTCCTGTGGAAATGTGGGGAATTTAGCACGTGGATAGAAAGAGGTCCAGCTGGATGACTGAAGGATACCACATATAGAGGTAGAGACCTAGTCTATCGCCCATCAACTCAGACCATAAAACCCCAATATAATGTGTCTTCTTATACACATATGAAGATGTATGCCACAAATCTGTGCTGGGCACATATGCCACATATGCATGTGTGTGTGCATGCCACAGCACCTATGTGGAGGGCAGAGTAGAGCCTGCAGGAGTCTGTTCTCCATCTACTGTGTGGGCGCTGAGGATTGGTTTCATGTTGTCATATCTTCCCACACTGAAACATCTCACTAGCTGTCCCACTTGATCTCTATTTGGAGGGTCATGCTGTCATGATGGGGAAAAGCTGTCTTCAGAACATTGCAGCCAATGAAATTCACTGTGAATATGGAGTTCTTAAGGCTTTTCTCTTACCATCATCACTTGCTCTCCTCTGAGAGCTTCTGGATGCTGAGCCTCTGTCCCTTACTGTACGTTATGTACCATAACTACAAACAGAAACGTTAAGTCTCCTCTCAAGATCCTTCCCTCTTTAGAAGACTCCAGTCTGCCTCTGAGTTCCCATCCTCACACAGTCACAGGTTTGGTACCCTTACCTGTGAGCAGAAGCCTCTGCCAGGGGGTACACCACTTGCAGAGAAGCACAGAGGACTCCATCAATCTTCTCACTTGCTGTCCTCCGTCTGAGGAGAAGAACCTCAGCTCCAACACAGAACTCAGGCTCTGCTGTTCTTCCTCCTTCTGGCTGAGATTTTTCTCAGAAAAAAGCACTTCTCAGAATCCAATGGGCTGTGAGTGGTGGGTTTGAGTCCAAGGCACTGCTCAAGCCCTTCCACTCTCAGTGGTGCCCTGCATCCCTCTCAACTTCCCTTTATGTACCTTCACCAAGAAACAAATTGTGTAACAAGGCTGATAAGCATCCCCATGGCCTCAGGAACAATGGCTCATCCTGGGGCTGACATCTGCTCTGTTCTTGCCTTGGGTCTGTCAGCACAAAGCAGGGAGCATCTATCATGCCTATGTGTCCTTGTGACACATAGACCGAGCTGAGCACTCAATCTATATCTTTTTTATTTAATCCCTGAAGGAAGGTGACAGAAATGTCCCTGAGGCTTGAAAAGAGACCATCTGAGTGATGACTAGGGATGAAGATCAATCCTTTATCACTAATGTCACCAGTAAATTAGTGATTCAAGAGAGAGGCTCAGGGGCAGTTGTGTGAGGAGTTTCATGTGCTCAGCGTTGTTGAAGAGGTGGCCTGTTTGTCCTTGAAACAACTGTGGACTCCATATTTCTATGGAGGGTTTCAAGGCAACATTCTAACTTTATGTGTTGGGTGTACAAATGTCCTCTCTGATGTTCCTGGGTCACCTTTGCCCTTTATTAAGTGATTCCTGGTGATAATCATATCTTTCCCTTTGAGAGATGCCAGGAGGGAGGAGACCTTAACAGTCCCCGTGCAGAAAGTTGTTCTCAGACAAAGGAGGGAGCCAGTATGTCAGAGCAGGATTTAGGGAGAGAGCTCTAGGTGAGTAGGGACAGAAATGGAAAGCAGTCTGCTAGGCCATGGCTCAGGAAAACAATTTTCAAAGCATTGAGCAAATGCTCCACTATGACCCCTGGGGACCAACGATCAATCTTATGCTCAGGGCTACAGTAAGCATGAAAAAGAAGTCAAATTAGTCCTTCCCTGATATGTTCAACACAGGTGGGGTGCAGGGCCTCTAATCATGATCACTGTGTTCTTTCAGACTCCTAATTCCTTCTACTGTAGGTCTAGACAGTGTTCCAGATTTGTCCTAGGAAGCTCTGGACTAAAGTTGGAAGTAGTGTGAATCCTGAGAAATTGAATTCTCAGGAGGAGCCTTGTGCCCAGGAAATTTCAGAGGAAAAGTCCTAGGACATTTCTCTTGAAGTTAAAAAGACAAAACACAACTGAGCATGGTGCTGAATGCCTATAATCTAAGCATGAAAGAGACAGAGGCAAATGTATCTCTTAGATACATGCCAGCCCGGTCTATTGAACAGGTTCCAGGACAGCTGGATTACACAGAGAAATCCTGGATGGTTAAAAAAAAACAGTAGACACTAATATAATAGACTGTAAAAGCACTTTCAGACCAAGGCTTCACTCAAAGCTCAATGTTGTCATTTCAGGGATCCACTTCTTAAGACTCCTAATGTTCTTAACTTGGGACCATTGATGCCAATGGCTGAGTCCTATACAAGGGAGATATAGGATCTTAAAGAACTAAAAATGATTTTGGGAATAAAGAGCTCTTAACGTTGTATCTGTGGCTCTTCATGAATAAGCAAAGAGTACTGTGCAGGTGAGTGAGAGGTAACATGGCAGAAGAGCTCGAGCTTTGACACTGGATACAAACGATTATCTGAGAGGGACATGATCAAATCATCTGAACCATCAGGAGGAAACTGAACAAAGCCACACATGACACCTGCAAACAAATTGGGAATCTTGGTGATTAGATGGCTCTATTATCTATTCTTTTACCTTAGTTATTATCTGTTCTTTCACCTTAGTTGAACAGGTCTCAACCAGAGCTGGGGTGCATATTAGTAGAAGAGTATTCATGTAATAAGTACTTCATACATAAGCCCTTGATTCATCACTGGCACAACACACAAAAATCCTACTGGACTCTCATGTGTGCACTGAGCCTAGGTCTGAGATGTCCCCTGTCTCCATGACCCAGAGTATGTCTAGGAAAGAAAAGTTCCTCCAGACTCTTCTAATTCAATGCTGGGCTTCTCTGCATTTGCTTGGGCTAGAGCAGGATTCCTGTCCAGCCTAGGTATCAGTGTGGTGGGTCTGTGTCAATACCAAAGAGTGGCTGAGTGTTCCAGCTCTATCTCTCTGTACATGGGCAGTGATAGTCATGAGGAAATGGAAATTACAAGGTGGGTCTTTGTCAATAGCAGAAAGTGGCTGAGTGTCACATTTCTATCTCTATGCACATAGGCGGGTATAGTTATGAGGAAAGAGAAATTACAAGGCTACTGTCCTTAACCTCCATGGGATTAGAATTGCCACATGTGATGACGGCCTTCGATAGCAATGCTTTGCAGACAGCAGAGAGATTATGTCCTGCTGTGGGATCTCTGACACTTGCAAAGGCTTCTTTAAACCAGTGCTGGTCTTTCTACATATACCCTCAATCTTTTTCTTTAGATAACCAGGCAGAAGATGAACCATACACAGATGCAGGAGGACTTGAGTACTCAGTGATGTTGGGTCTCCAGTGCTGTGTGGGAGAAACTGTCTTTACCATGTGTGAGCTCAGCTGCAGAGCATGATGATACAGACCTAGGACTTGAAATCAGATGACCATTGTCTCTCATGGATCTCACTGACACACTGCCTGCCTGCACCAAGGTTCTGTGTCCCTCCTGCTGTACTGATATCCACTTCTGAGCCTGGGCCAGTGCCTTCAAAGGCAACTATGTTTAAAGAAGTCCTACAAATTGAGCAAATAACAATTCCTATTTAGCTTCCCTGAGAAGCACCCACAAACAATCATCAGGACTTGTTTGTACGGAAACCTCAAACATGAGTCCAGGAGTGGACCTGTCATTCTGCTAAATGAACAGACTATATCACAACAAGGGCCAACCTTCCCAGGTGTTTGATGGTGACTGAGATGATGCATGGATCCCCAAACTCAAAGAATGAGTCACAGAATAATCTTTGAGGGGAAGACTGTGGGTTAAAGGTGAGCTTGAAACAGGATGATTGTCTTGGCCTCTGATGTTCTGTTTTGCACTGTTAAGGGTCACAGCAAGATAGTTCCTGAAATGCAGGTTATCGTTTTCTTTCCTTCCTTTTTTTCTCCGTCCCTCCCTTCCTTCCTCCCTTTCCCCCTTCTATTTTTATTTCATCCTTTCTTCCTTTCTTTTCATGTGTATGGCTATTTTTACTGCATATATATTTGTGAACCGCAAGTATGCCCAGTTCCCTCAGAAACCAGAAGAGGGCATTGTATACCCAAGAAATAAAATTAAAGATTGGTTATGAGATATTATGGATGTACTGGAAACAGGACATGACTCCTCTACAAAAGCATTCAGAGTTCTTAACCACTGATCTATCTCTCAAAACTCTCAGGTGAATATTTCCATAGGCAGAACTGACTGGTAGAAGATAGTGAGCAAGAACTTACTGGAACTATTAACATGTTGGGAAGATCTAGACCAGAAATTTAGGACTCTGACTTTCTCCATATGAGACCATTGTTACTAATACCGAGGATATAATGCTAATTCCCAGAAGGATTGCTTCTCTAAAGATTACAATGAGATGAGAGACAGATGCTAAAGTTATTTGAAATCAGTGAGTCCCTAAGCAAAGAGAGCCCTGTGTTAGATGAAGGATCTTTTATAAGATTCAAAACAATGTCCTGTCCTTTGCCTTCCTGGAGTAGTGATAGCAACATGACAGAAAACACATGATTTCTGTCCAGTAGGTAGGATATGGAGTCCTGGAATTTGGCAGAAATTCTCCAGAGGTGGGTAGTTTAGTCATAGAGTCAAATATATATTTCCATTCCTTTTTACTTCATAGAACAGCCATCTCTAGCTGTCAATGGTCAAGGTTAATGTTTGTGAAAAACAGCTGCTCCTGCTCCATATACACCTAAAAAAGCCTTGAGGGTGAGGACATGGGATACGTGATTGCAGTCTGCATGTCTATTACCCATGGTCTCTAAGACAGATAAACACACTGTGTTTTCTGTGCCTCTTTTCCAGTGATAGCAAACAGTGTTAATGAGTGTTGCCATGGTGATAAGGTAACCTCATATATGAAAACACTGGGACAGGACAGCTGTCCAGAAAAGCACCATCTGTTACTACTTGCCTACCGGAGAGAATTTGCTAGACTTACTCTCTGAGGACATGGAGTCATCAGGAGGACTTATAGATTTTGTCCCTCCCCTAGGGCTCATGACTTTCCTGTCAGTCTCATAAACTCACCAAAACAGTTGGCTAAATGCCTAGACACTCAAACAGCTGGGGTGTCCATGCTGAAACTCAGAAGAAAACATACACTTGATTAGTGGATGCTTAGGGACTGTATACTGGAAGGACTTTAATCCCAGCCTTCAAAATATTGCAGAGTTATAGTATTGAAGAACATTTAAGCATACTTTGAACAACAAGTTTGCATTATTTACAAGAAAAATAAGTTTCTAGTTGTGATGTGGCTCAGACCTAGTGCACATCTTAGTCCAAGTACTTTCTTTTTGAAACTTGTAAACAGGATTGAATAAAGTCAACCACTGGTCAAAAAGCACAGCAAGCAACCATATTGGCCATAACATGATTAAGAAAAAAAATAGAGAATGAGAAAGACTGGGGAGGATGGATAGAGGGAAGCCCAGGAAGAAGAAGTGAGGGGCATGTGAGTATGAGGAGGCTTCTTGGAGATGGCATAACAGAAGGAGGCTCTTGGGATGTCAGCTGAGAAAGAAGGTCACCTGGGAGCTTTTTCTGCCTCTCTGAGCTAGCAGGTTTTCACCCCAACATCTGGCTCCAGAATATTTATTGGTAAAATTGAACAATAAAGACTTTGTTAAAAAAAAAAATAAACAGCATTTAGCATTCCAATGCATTGAATGACCACATTCACAGAGAAGCTGTGTAAGCTGTGAACACACTGAGAAGTCATGAGATTTGGTAAGAAATTCTCAGAGAGAGAGTTAAGTAAAAATAAAAGGAAAAACTTCCCACATTAAGGATGGCAAATACCATAACCCTGAACATTAGGACAATATTATGTTACTTTATATGACTTGAAAAATAGAAGCAGGAGATCCATCTGGAGGGGTAAGTGGGTGCCAGCCTGGATGGCCAAATGCCTCAGGAAGAGAGCACAGGCACCCTCTATAGAAGGAGCTGTGGGCAGGCCTGCTTTCCGTTCCACACACTTAGCTTTACACCCAGAATAACAACACACAAACTGTATTCATTTAAACAATGCTTGGCCCATTATATCTAGCCTCTTCTTGGCTAACTCTCATATCTTTATTAACCCATTTCTAATGATCTATGTAGCACCACAAGGTAGTGGCTTACCAGGAAAGATTCAGCATGTCTGACCTGGTGTCTGGCTCTATGATGTCTGCTTGACTCAGCTTTCTTTCTCCCAGAATTCTGTTCTGTCTACTCCACCCACCTATGTTCTGACCTATCAGGTCAAGCAGTTTCTTTATTAACCAATGAAAGTATGATCCTCCTCTATCAACCCTCCAATTCCCTAAACTTTCTGGCCCTTCAGTGGGACTTCTCCCCGGCTACTGGCTTTTACTGCTTATCCCACACAAGCTTACCCCCAAACACTTCTTTCCATCTGTGGGATCCCAGGATACCCCAACTAAGCCTGCTTTGGGGCTGAGGGTCTGGAGTCACAGTGGTGAGTGCAAGGCTGCAGGGGTTTCTTTGTTCCACCAAGCCAGGATCTACCAAGCCCACCCTTTTGTCTGCCAGGTCCTTTGCAGGCAAGTAGCCCTGATCCAGTAACAGTAGATCCATCCAGAGGGCTAAGTGTGTGCCAGCCTGGCCAGCCAAAGGCCCCAGGAAGGGAGCACAGGCACACTCCAATCCCCTAAACTTTCTGGCCATTCAGAGGGGCTTCTTCCTGGGTACTGGCTTTCTCTACATATCCCATCCCAGCATGCCCCCAAGCACCCCTTTCCATCTGCGGGGTCTCAGGATCCCATAACTCAGTCTGCTTCGGGGCTGAGGGTCTGGGGACACAGTGGTGAGGGCAAGGCTGCAAGGGTCTCTTTGTTCCACTTAACCGGCATCTACCAAGCCCACCCTTTTGTCTGTGAGGTCTTTTGCCAGAAAGTGGCCCTGATCCAGTACCAGTAGATCCATCTGGAGGGATCCACCACCACAGCCTACACCAGGGTGGAGAGGATCTGAGAGGCAACTCCAGGGCTGAGGGAACATAAGAGAGGTCAGACCAAGAATAACCCCCCAAATACATAGTCACAGGAAAGATCGGACCAAACCGCCAAGACTCTCCTCACAGCATTTGAAGGAAGAAATGGGCAGGCGCCAATGCAAGAATTCCTCCAACAATCTGAAATGCAACATGATAACACCAGAATCTAGCAAACATACAACAAGAAGACTTGAACACCCTAATCCAGAAGTAGAAAAAATAGACTTTAAACGTAGCATTATGAAAGTGTTAGAGACCATTAAACAGGATGTGAAAAAAACTCCTTTAAAAAATGGATGAGAAGACTAGCAAAAAGTTAGAAGAAATGAATAAATCCCTCAAAGATACCCAAGAAAAAGCAATCAAACAGGAAATGGAAACAGTTCAAGACGTGAAACCTGAAATGGAGGCAATGGAGAAAACACAAACCAAGAGACGCCAGGATATGGAAAACCTGGGTAAATGAACAAAAACCACAGAGACAAGTATAACCAACAGAATACAAGAGATAGAAGAAAGAATCTCAGATCCTGAAGATACTATAGAGGAAATAAACACACTGATCAAAGTAAACAGCAAGTCCAAGAAATTCTTAGCAAAAAACATCTGGGAAACCTGGGCCACCATGAAAAGACCAAACTTAAGAATAATAGAGGTAGAAGAAGGAAAAGTAGAAGAAGAATTACAGCTCAAAGGCCCAGAAAATATATTCACCCACTGAGACTCTGTGCCTGTTTTAATGGGAGCTCTCCAAATCCAGCTGGACTGGGACTGAACGAGCATGCGATCAAACTGGACTCTATGAATGTGGCTGATAATAGGAGTTAACAACCACTGGTCATTAATATCACTTAATGTCAATGAACTCAATTCACCTATAAAAAGGCACAGGCTAAGAGATGGATACGAAAACAGGATCCATCATTCTAAAACACACCTCAACCACAAAGACAGACATCTACTCAGAGTAAAGGGTTGGGAAAAGGTTTTCCAAGCAGATGTACTAAAAAACTAGTGGGTGTGGCCATACTAATTTCTAACAAAATTGACTTCAAACTGAAATCAATCAGAAGCGATGGAGATAGACATTTTATACTCATAACAGGAACAATTCAGAAGAATGAAGTCTCAATCCTGAATATCTATGCCCCTAATATAAAAGCACCCACTTATGTAAAAGAAACATTACTAGAACTCAAGGCAGACATCAAACCACACACACTAATAGTAGGAGACTTCAACACACCTCTCTCACCAATGGACACGTCAATCAGACAGAAACCTAACAGAGAAATAAGAGAATTAATGGAGGTAATGAATCAAGTGGACATAACAGACATCTATAGAACATTCCACCCAAATAGGAAAGAATATACCTTCTTCTCTGCAGCTCACGGAACCTTCTCAAAAACTGACCACATACTCAGTAACAAAGAAAACTTCCACAGATACAAAAAAATATTAGTAACCACCTGTGTTTTATCGGATCACCATGGAATAAAGTTAGAATTAAACAATAATTCTACCCCCAGAAAGCCTACAAATTCATGGAAGCCAAACAGTCAACTACTGAACCACCCCTGGCTCAGGGAGGAAATAAAGAAAGAAATTAAAGTCTTTCTTGAATTCAACGAAAATAAGACACAACATACCCAAACCTATAGGACACTATGAAAGCAATGCTAAGAGGAAAGTTCATAGCTCTAAGTGCCGACATTAAAAAAAAAAGAAAAAAAAGGAGAAAGCTCACATTAGAGACTTAACAGCACAGCTGAAAGCTCTAGAAAAAAAGAAGCAGACTCGCTCAGGAGGAGTAGAAGTCTGGAAATAATTAAACTGAGGTCTGAAATCAACAAAATAGAAACACAGAAAACAATCCAAAGAATCAATGAAACAAAAAGATGGTTGGTTGAGAAAGTCAACAAGATTGACAAACCTTTATCCAAACTAATCAAAAGGCAGAGAGATAACATGCAAATTAACAAGATCAGAAATGAAAAGGGGGGCATAACAACAGACACTGAGGAAATTCAGAGAATCTTTAGGTCTTACTACAAAAACTTATATGCCACAAAGTTGGATAATGTAAAAGAAATGAACTTGTTTTTAGATAAGTACCATTTATCAAAATTAAATCAAGACCAAGTGGACAATTTTAATAGACCTATAAGCCATGAGGAAATAGAAGCTGTCATTAAAAAAAACCTCTCAACCAAAAAAAGCCTGGGACCTGATGGTTTTAATGCAGAATTTTATCAGAACTTCCAAGAAGAGCTGATACCTATACTCCTTAATGTGTTTCACATAATAGAATCAGAAGAGCCATTGCCAAGCTCTTTTTACAAAGTTACAGTCACCCTGATTCCAAAACCACACAAAGACCCAACCGAGAAAGAGAATTACAGACCAATCTCACTCATGAACATCGATGCAAAAATTCTCAATAAAATTCTGGCAAACAGAATCCAAGAACACATTTAAAAAAATTATCCATTACGATCAAGTAGGCTTCATCCCTGAGATGCAGGGCTGGTTCAACATAAGAAAATCTATCAATGTAATCCATCATATAAATAAACTGAAAGAAAAAAAACAATATGATCATTGCATTAGATGCGGAAAAAGCATTTGACAAAATTCAACACCCCTTTATGATAAAGGTCTTGGAGAGATTAGGGATTCAAGGGTCATACCTAAATATAATAAAAGCTATTTACAGCAAGCCGACAGCCAACATTAAATTAAACGGAGAAAAACTCAAAGCCATTCCACTAAAATCAGGAACACGACAAGGCTGTCCACTCTCACCATATCTCTTCAACATAGTTTTTAAAGTTCTAGCAATAGCAATAAGACAACATAAGGAGATCAAGGGGATTCATATCAGAAAGGAAGAAGTTAAATGTTTGTTATTTGAAGATGATATGATAGTGTACATTATAGTGACCCCCAAACCTCTACTAAAGAACTGCTACAGCTGATAAATAAATTCAGTGAAGTGGCACGTTACAAGATCAACTCAAAAAAATCAGTAGCCGATTCGAGCTACCCAACCAGCACGGAGACCTGATCTCAGCGCTAGGAGAGCCAGCGAGGGGTGAGTTGCTGATCCCGTGGCTTCAGCCCGGGACTGGGAACTCGGAAGTTCCTCAACCCTCTATCCTTCCCGGGCTCTCTGCAGGGCCTCTACTCCCTGCATACTGCCTCTTTCTTCCTATCCCACCCAGCTTGCATCCAGAACCCTCCCTTCTTCTGCCACTCTGCCCTCTGTGAACACACAACATCTCCCAGCTGAGTCTGTCTGGACGCTGGGACCGCAACCTCAGGGCACCCAGGTGGGCGGGAGTTCCTTTGTTTCAATAGCCTGCCTGCACCAAAGAAGGTAGGCGCTCTGTTTTTGAGCTACCCAACCAGCACGGAGACCTGATCTCAGCGACAGGACAGCCAACACTGGGCACGGTGACCTGATCTTGGCACCAGGAGAGCCAGCATTAGGGAGAGCCATCATAGGGCACAGAGATCTGATCTCGGCACCAGGAGAGCTATCACTGGGGAGAGCCATCACTGGGAAGATACATCAGTAGGCAAGAAGACCTGATCCTGTAAAAGAAGATCCATAGGGGAGCATTCGGAGGAAGAGATGGGCAGGCGCCAATGCAAGAATTCACCCAACAATCTGAAAAGCAACATGAAACCACCAGAACCCAGCGACCTCACAACAGGAGGACATGAACACCTTAACCAAGAAGAAGTAGAAAAAATTGACTTTATGAAAGTGATTGACGCCCTTAAACAGCATGTAAAGAACACCCTTATAGAAATGGATGAGAAATATAACAGAAAGTTTGAAGAATTGAATAAATCAGTGAATGACACCCTAGAAAATCAGGGAAAAACAATCAAACAGATAATGGAAACAGTTCAAGACTTGAAAACTGAATTGGAGGCAAAGAAGAAAACACAAACAGAGGTTCGGCTGGACATGGAAAATTTAAGTAAACAAACAGAGACTACAGAAACAAGCATAACCAACAGAATACAAGAGATAGAAGAAAGAATCTCAGATTCTGAAGATACCATAGAGAAAATAAACACACTGATCAAAGAAAACAGCAAGTCCAACAAACTTTCATCACAAAACATTCAGGAAATCTGGGACACAATAAAAAGACCAAACCTAAGAATAATAGGTGTAGATGAAGGGGAAGAAGTGCAGCTCAACGGTCCAGAGAATATATTTAATAAAATTATAGAAGAAAACTTTCCCAACCTAAAGAAAGATATACCTATGAAGGTTCAAGAAGCATACAGAACACCAAATAGGCTGGATCAAAAAAAAAATCCCCTCGCCATATAATAATCAAAACACTAAGCATACAGAAAAAAGAAAGAATATTAAGAGCTGCAAAGGAAAAAGGCCAAGTTACTTATAAAGGTAAACCTATCAGACGTACACCTGACTTCTCCATGGAAACCATGAAAGCCAGAAGGTCCTGGATAGATGTATTGCAGAAACTAAGAAATTATGGATGCAAGCCCAGACTACTATACCCAGCCACACTTTCGTTCACTATAAATGGAGAAAATAAAACTTTCCAGGATAAAAACAAATTTAAACAATACGTAGCCACAAATCCAGCCTTACAGAAAGTAATAGAAGGAAAAGCACTAACCAAGGAGTCCAGCAATGACCACAATAACTCAGACATCTAGAGACCTTTCACCAACACAACTCAAGGAAGGGAAACACACAAACTCTACAACTGAAAAAATGACTGGAGTTAACAACCACTGGTCATTAATATCACTTAATATCAATGGACTCAACTCACCTATAAAAAGGCACAGGCTAAGAGATTGGATAAGAAAACAGGTTCCAACATTCTGCTGTTTACAAGAAACACACCTCAACCACAAAGACAGGCACCTACTCAGAGTAAAGGGCTGGGAAAAGGCTTATCGAGCAAATGGACCTAAGAAACAAGCAGGTGTGGCCATACTAATCTCTAACAAAGTGGACTTCAAACTTAAATCAATCAAAAGAGATGGAGAGGGGCATTTTATACTCATAACAAGGACAGTTCATCAGGATGAAGTCTCAATTCTGAATATGTATGCCCCTAATATAAAAGCACCCACATACATAAAAGAGACATTGCTAAAACTCAAGGCAGCCATCAAACCGCACACACTAATAGTAGGAGACTTCAACACTCCTCTCTCACCAATGGACAGGTCAATCAGACAGAAACCTAACAGAGAAACAAGAGAATTAATGGAGGTAATGAAGCAAATGGACTTAACAGACATCTATAGAACATTCCACCCAAATAGGAAAGAATATACCTTCTTCTCTGCAGCTCATGGAACCTTCTCGAAAATTGACCACATAGTCGGTAACAAAGCAAACATCCACAATTACAAAAAAATATTAGTAACCACCTGTGTCTTATCAGATCACCATGGACTAAAGTTAGAATTCAACAACAAGGCTACTTCCAGAAAGCCTACAAATGCATGGAAACTGAACAGTCAACTACTGAACCACACCTGGATTAAGGAAGAAATAAAGAAAGAAATTAATGTTTTCCTGGAATTCAATGAAAATAAAGAAACAACATATTCAAACTTATGGGACACAATGAAAGCAGTCCTAAGAGGAAAGTTCACAGCAATAAGTGCCCACTTAAAGAAAACAGAGAAAGCACACATTGGAGACTTAACAGCCCACCTGAAAGCTCTAGAAAAAAAAGAAGCAGACTCACCTAGGAGGAGTAGAAGACTGGAAATAATCAAACTGAGGGCTGAAATCAACAAAATAGAAACGCAGAAAACAATCCAAAGAATCAATGGAACAAAAAGCTGGTTCCTGGAGAAAATCAACAAGATTGATAAACCTCTATCCAAACTAATTAAACGGCAGAGAGAGAATATGCAAATTAATAAGATCAGAAATGAAAAGGGGGACATAACCACAGACACAGAGGAAATTCAGAGAATCATTAGATCTTACTACAAAAGCCTGTATGCCACAAAACTGGAAAATCTAAAAGAAATGGACACTTTTTAAGATAAATACCATATACCAAAGTTAAACCAGGACCAGGTGAACAATCTAAATAGACCTGTTAGTCGTGAAGAATTAGAATTTGTTTTCAAAAATCTCCCTACCAAAAAGAGCCCAGGTCCAGATGGCTTCAATGCGGAATTCTACCAGAACTTCCAAGAAGACCTAATACCTATACTCCTTAATGTATTTCACAATATAGAAACAGAAGAGTCATTACCAAATTCCTTTTATGAAGCTACAGTTACTCTGATACCAAAACCACAAAAAGACTCTACCAGGAAAGAGAATTACAGGCCAATCTCACTCATGAACATTGACGCAAAAATCCTCAACAAAATACTGGCAAACCGAATCCAAGAACACATTAGAAAAATTATCCATTATGATCAAGTAAGCTTCATCCCAGACATGCAGGGCTGGTTCAACATATGAAAATCTATCAATGTAATTCATCATATAAATAAACTGAAAGAAAAAAACCATATGATCATTTCATTAGATGCTGAAAAAGCATTTGACAAAATTCAACATCCCTTTATGATAAAAGTCTTGGAGAGATTAGGGATACAAGGGTCATACCTAAATATAATAAAAGCTATTTACAGCAAGCCGACAGCTAACATCAAATTAAACGGAGAGAAACTCAAAGCCATCCCACTAAACTCAGGAACACGACAAGGCTGTCCACTCTCGCCATATCTCTTCAATATAGTGCTTGAAGTTCTAGCAATAGCAATAAGACAACATAAGGGGATCAAGGGGATTCGAATTGGAAAAGAAGAAGTTAAACTTTCATTATTTGCAGATGATATGATAGTGTACATAAGCGACCCCCAAAACTCCACCAAAGAACTCCTACAGCTGATAAACACCTTTAGTAATGTGGCAGGATACAAGATCAACTCCAAAAAATCAGTCGCCCTCTTATACACAAAGGATATGGAAGCAGAGAGGGAAATCAGAGAAACTTAACCTTTCACGATAGCCACAAACAGCATAAAATATCTTGGGGGTATCTCTAACCAAGGAAGTAAAAGACCTATTTGACAAGAACTTTAAGGCATTGAAGAAAGAAATTGAAGAGGATACCAGAAAATGGAAGGATCTCCCTTGCTCTTGGATTGGGAGGATCAACATAGTAAAAATGGCAATTCTACCAAAGGCAATTTATAGATTCAATGCAATCCCCATCAAGATCCCAGCAAAATTCTTCACAGATCTTGAAAGGACAATAATCAACTTTATATGGAAAAACAAAAAACCCAGGATAGCCAAAACAATCCTATACAATAAAGGATCTTCTGGTGGCATTACCATCCCCGACTTCAAACTCCATTACAGAGCTACAGTAATGAAAACAGTGTGGTACTGGCATAAAAACAGAGAAGTCGATCAATGGAATCGCATAGAAGACCCAAATTTTAAGCCACAAACCTATGATCACCTCATTTTCGATAAAGGAGCTAAAAGTATACAATGGAGGAAAGAAAGCATCTTCAACAAAAGGTGCTGGCACAACTGGATATCAACCTGTAGAAGAATGAAAATAGACCCATATCTATCACCTTGCACAAAACTCAAGTCCAAATGGATCAAGGACCTCAATATTAGTCCGAACACACTGAACCTGACAGAAGAGAAAGTGGGAACCACCCTACAACAAATGGGCACAGGAGATCGCTTTCTATGCATAACCCCAGCAGCACAGACATTAAGGGCAGCATTGAATAAATGGGACCTACTAAAACTGAGAAGCTTCTGTAAAGCAAAGGATACTGTCACTAAGACAAAAAGGCAACCCACTGACTGGGAGAAGATCATCACCAACCCTGCAACAGACAAAGGTCTGATCTCCAAAATTTATAGAGAACTCAAGAAACTAGACTTCAAAATGCTAATTAACCCAATTAAAAAATGGGGCACTGAACTGAACAGAGAATTCTCAACAGAAGAAGTTCAAATGGCCAAAAGACACTTAAGGTCATGCTCAACCTCCTTAGCGATTAGGGAGATGCAAATCAAAACAACTTTGAGATAGCATCTTACACCTGTCAGAATGGCTAAAATCAAAAACACCAATGATAGCCTTTGCTGGAGAGGCTGTGGTTGAAAGGGTACCCTCATCCATTGCTGGTGGGAATGCAATCTCGTGCAACCACTTTGGAAATCAGTGTTTCGGTTTCTCAGGAAATTCGGAATCAACCTACCCCTGGACCCAGCAATACCCATCTTGGGAATATACCCAAGAGATGCCCTATCACATGACAAAAGCATTTGTTCAACTATGTTCATAGTAGTATTATTTGTAATAGCCAGAACCTGGAAACAACCTAGATGCCCTTCAATGGAAGAATGGATGAAGAAAGTGTGGAATATATACACATTAGAGTACTACACTGCGGTAAAAAACAATGACTTCTCGAATTTTGCATGCAAATGGATGGAAATAGAAAACACTATTGTGAGTGAGGTATCCCAGACCCAAAGAGAGGAACATGGGATGTACTCACTCATAATTGGTTTCTAGCCATAAATAACGGTCACGGAGTATATAGTGGTGAACCTAAAGAAGCTAAATAAGAAGGTGAACCCAAAGAAAAACATATAATTATCCTCTTGGATACGGGAAGTAGACAAAATTGAGGGGAGAAAATTTGGGACCTTGGGGGTGGGGTGGGATGGGAGTATCGGGGGATGGGGAGAGAAAAGTGAGAAGGGGAGGATGAGGGAAACTTGGGGAAACAGGATGATTGGGATAAAGGAAGGTTGGATAGGGGAGCACGGAAGCTCAATTCTTAGTTAAGGGAGCCACCTTAGGGTTGGCAAGAGACTTGAACCTAGAGTGGCTCCCAGGAGCCCAAGGCGAGGTCCCCAGTTAGTTCCTTGGGCAGCTGAGGATAGGGAACCTGAAATGACCCTATCCTACAGCAATGCTGACGAATATCTTGCATATCACCATAGAACCTTCAGCTGGTGATGGATGGAGATAGTCACAGAGACCCACACTGGAGCACCGGACTGAGCTCCCAAGTTCCCAATGAGGAGCGGAAGGAGGGAGAACATGAGCAAGGAAGTCAGGACCACGAGGGGTGCACCCAACCACTGAGACAGTGTGACTGATCTATTGGGAGCTCACCAAGGCCAGCTGGACTGTGACGGAAGAAGCATGGGATAAAACCAGACTCTCTGAACATAGCGAACAATGGGGGCTGATGAGAAGCCAAGGACAATGGCCCAGGGTTTTGATCCTACTTCAAGTTCGGGCTTTGTGGGAGCCTAGCCACCTTGGATGTTCACCTTCCTAGACATGGACAGAGGGGGGAGGGCCTTGGACTTTCCACAGGACAGGGAACCCTGACTGCTCTTTGGACTGGAGAGGGAGGGGGAGAGGAGCGGGGGGGAGGGGGAGAAGGGTGGGACGAGGGGGAGGGAAATGGGAGGCCGGGAGGAGGCGGAAACTTTTTTTTCTTTTCTTTTTCTCAATAAAAAAAAATTTGAAAAAAAAATCAGTAGCCCTCCTATACACAAAGGATAGAGAAGCAGAGAGGGAATTCAGAGAAACTTCACCTTTTATGGTAGCCACCAATAGCATAAAGTATCTTGCAGTAACTCTAACCAAGGAAGTGAAAGATATATTTGACAAGAACTCTAAGGCAATAAAGAAAGAAATTGAAGAGGACACCAGGAAGTGGAAAGATCTCCCATGATCTTGGATGGGGTAGGATCAACATAGTAAAAATGGCAATTCTACCAAAGGCAATCTATAAATTCAACACAATCCCCATTAAAATCCCAACAAAATTCTTCACAGACCTTGAGAGAGCAATAATCAACTTTATATGGAAAAACAAAAACCCAGGATAGCCAAAACAATCTTATACAATAAAGGAACTTCTGGAGTCATTACCATCCCTGACTTCAAAGTTTATTACAGAGCTACAGTAATGAAAACAGCTTGGTATTGGCATAAAAATGGAGAAGTCGACCAATGGAATTGAATCAAAGACCCGGATATTAACCCACAAACCAATGAATGCCTGATTTTCGATAAAGGAGCTAAAAGTATACAATGGATGAAAGAAAACATCTTCAACAAATGGTGCAGGCATAACTGGATGTCAACATGTAGAAGAATGAAAATAGATCCATATCTATCACCACAAAACTCATGTCCAAATGGATTAAAGACCTCAATATCAATCTGAACACACTGAACCTGATAGAAGAGAAAGTGGGAAGTAGTCTACAACATAGGGGCACAGGAGACCACTTCCTACGTATAACCCCAGTAGCACAGACATTAAGTGAAATATTGAATAAATGGGACCTCCTAAAACTGAGAAGCTTCTGTAAAGCAAAGGACACTGTCACTAAGACAAAAAGGCAACCTACTGATTGGGAGAAGATCTTCCCTAACCCCACGACAAAGATCTGATCTCCACAATATATAAAGAACTCAAAAGGCTGGAGAGATGGCTCAGTAGTTAAGAGCATTGCCTGCTCTTCCAAAGGTCTTGAGTTCAAGTCCCAGCAACCACATGGTGGCTCACAACCATCTGTAATGAGGTCTGGTGTCCTCTTCTGGCCTGCAGACATACACACAGACAGAATATTGTATACATAATAAATAAATAAATAATAAATAAATAAATATTTTTTAAAAAAATTTAAAAAATATAAATAAAAAATAAAATAAAAAAAGAACTCAAGTGGAAAGTACCCTACAACAGATGGGCACAGGAGATCGCTTCCTAAGTATAACCCCAGCAGCACAGACATTAAGGGCAACATTGAATAAACGGGACCTACTGAAACTGAGAAGCTTCTGTAAAGCAAAGGACACTGTCACTAAGACAAAAAGGCAACCTACTGACTGGGAGAAGATCTTCACCAACCCTGCAACAGACAAAGATCTGATCTCCAAAATATGTAAAGAACTCAAGAAACTAGACTTTAAAATGCTAATTAACCCAATTAAAAAATGGGGCACTGAACTGAACAGAGAATTCTTAACATGTTGTATTAGGAGCGGCAGGGCTGCGTCCCCAGCACCCCAGCCGCCTGCTCTGCTAGCTTATACCCCGAAATAACAACACACAAACTGTATTCCTTTAAACACTGCTTGGCCCATTTCTATCTAGCCTTTTCTTGGCTAACTCTCACACCTGGACTAGCCTATTTCCTATATTCTGTGTAGCACCCAAAGGTGCGCTTACCGGGAAGTTTCTAGCCTACATCCATCCTGAATGGGAGCTTCATCTGCGTGTGTCTCAGAGAGGAGCTATCACGTCTACCCAGGAGCACGGAGCATGGCGTCTCTGAGCTCACTTCCTCTTCCTCCCAGCATTACGTTCTATTTACTCCTCCCACCTATGTTTTAACCTATGAGGGCCAAGCAGTTCCTTTATTACTTAACCAATGAAATCAACAGATTGATATATGACACTCCCATATCATTAACAGAAGAAGTTAAATGGCCAAAAGATACTTAAGGTCATGCTCAAACTCCTTAGTGATCACGGAAATGCAAATCAAAACAACTTTGAGATATCATCTTACACCTGTCAGAATGGCTAAAATCAAAAACACCAATGATAGCCTTTGCTGGAGAGGTTGTGGAGAAAGGGGTACCCTCATCCATTGCTGGTGGGAATGCAAACTTGTGCAACCACTTTGGAAATTAGTGTGGCGGTTTCTCAGGAAATTTGGGATCAACCTACCCCTGGACCCAGCAATACCACTCTTGGGAATATACCCAAGAGATGCCCTATCATATGACAAAAGCATTTGTTCAACTATGTTCATAGCAGCATTATTTGTAATAGCCAGAACCTGGAAACAACCTAGATGTCCTTCAATGGAAGAATGAATGAAGAAAGTGTGGAATATATACACATTAGAGTACTACTCTGCCATAAAAAACAGTGACTTCTCGAATTTTGCAAGTAAATGGATGGAAATAGAAAACACTATCCTGAGTGAGGTAACCCAGACCCAAAAAGAGGATCATGGGATGTACTCACTCATAATTGGTTTCTAGTCATAAATATAGGTCACTGAGTCTATAATTTGTGATCCTAAAGAAGCTAAATAAGAAGGTGAACCCAAAGAAAAACATATAGTTATTATCCCTGCTATGGGAAATAGACAAGATTGCTGGGCAAAAAATTGGGACCTTGGGGGTGGGGTGGGATGGGGGTAAGGGGAGATGGGGAGAGAAAAATGAGAAGGGGAGGATGGGGGGAACTTGGGGAAACGGGATGATTGGGGATAAAACAAGGTTGGATAGAGGAGCAGGGAATCACATAACTTAATTAAGAGAACCACCTTAGGGTTGGTAAAAGACATGAACCTAGAGTGGCGCCCAGGTGCCCAAGGCAATGTCCCCAGTTAGTTCCTTGGGCAGCTGAGGATAGGGAACCTGAAATGACCCTATCCTATAACCATACTCATGAATATCTTGCATATCACCATAGAACCTTCATCTAGCGATAGATGGAGATAGAGACAGAGACCCATACTGGAATATCGGACTAAGCTCCCAAAGTCCCAATGAGGAGCAGAAAAGAGGGAGAACATGAGCATGGAAGTCAGGACCACGAGAGGTGCGCCCATCCACCGAGACAGTGGGGCTGATCTATTGGGAGCTCACCAAGGCCAGCTGGACTGTGACTGAAAAAGCATGGGATAAAACCGGACTCTCTGAACATGGTGGACAATGAGGGCTGATGAGAAGCCAAGGACAATGGCATGGGGTTTTGTTCCTACTTCATGTTCTGGCTTTGTGGGAGCCTAGCCAGTTTGGATGTTCACCTTCCTAGACCTGGATGGAGGGGAGAAGACCCTGGACTTTCCACAGGGCAGGGAACCCTGACTGCTCTTCAGACTGGAGAGGGAGGGGGACAGGAATGGGGGGAGGGGGAGAGGGGCGGGAGGAGGGGGAGGGAAATGGGAGGCTGGGAGGAAGCAGGGATTTTTTTTTTCAATAAAAAAATTTTAAAAAATATAAATAAAAAATAAAATAAAAAAGAACTCAAGAAACTAGACTTTAAAATGCTAAATAAGCCAATTAAAAATGGGGCACTGAACTGAACAGAGAATTCTCAACAGAAAAAGTTCAAAGGGCCAAAAGACATTTAACATCATGCTCAACCTCCTTAGCAATCAGAGAAATGCAAATCAAAATAACTTTAAGATACCATCTTACACCTGTCAGAATGGCTAAAATCAAAAACACCAATGATAGCCTTTGCTGGAAAGGATGTAGAGTAAGGGAAACACTCTTCCACTGCTGGTGAGAATGCAAACTTGTACAACCACTGACACTTGTATAGGCCTCCTTCAAGCACTGTTGCTCTTTCTGACACTCACCCCCAATCCCTGTTCTTAGAAACCTAGGCAGAAGATTAATCAAAGGCAGAGGCAGTAAGGCTTGAGTGCTCAGGGAGATTTTGGGTCTCCTGTGCTGTGTAGGAGAAACCATCTTTGCCATATGTGATTTGAGATGCATAGTTTGGTGGTAAAGACCTAGGATCTGGAGTCAGATGACCATTGTCTCCCTTGAACATCACTGACTCATGCCTGCCTTGCACCAAAGAATGCTTTGCCCTTCCTGTTATACTGATGAACACTGATGAACCTAGACCAGTGCCGTATAAGGCAATAATGCTTAAGGAAGGCCTGCAGATAGGCTTGAACAAGACTGCCTACTTAGCTTCTCCGAGAAGCACCCACAAACAGTCCTTAGTACTTTTGTGCTCAGAAATCTCAAAATGAGACAAGGAACATGCCTGTCATTCGGCTAAATGAACAGGCCTAATCATAAAAAGGACCAATCTTCCCAGATGTTTGATGGTGACTGAGAAATGGCACAGGACCCCAAAAGACAATCAAGTTTCAGAATGACCTAATAAAGAGGAGAATAAATGGTGGAGTTGATTTTTATAGCAAAACAGTTGTTTTAGACTATAATGCTCTTCTTAACACAAGTTAAGAACATAAAGAGATAATTCCTGAAATACAGGTTGCTGTTTTCTTTCTTCCTTCCTTTGTTCCTTATTTATTTATTTATTTATTTATTTCCTTGTGTATGGTTATGTTACTGTATATATATATATATATATATATATATATATATATATATATAT
>JABTXL010003275.1:736987-756588 GCA_025134845.1 Neodon shergylaensis
TGGGAGCTCTACATCTGGCAGTTAGCTTTGCCTTTGATGCAGCAGGGTGTCTTTGCTCTTAATCTGTGGCCTGCACCTCTTCTTCTGATTGATATGGCCTGTGCCTGAGCAACGGAAGTCAGCCAGAAATAAGGACAGGGATTGACAGCAGTGCAGTTGATGATCTGGGACAGTTTACTCAGTGGGATCGGAATCTAGGGAGTATTGCCTTTCAGCTGGCAGGCAGGTCATTCCCCTGTTCTTCTGAGTAGTGTGGCCTGTGCCTCAACACTTTGTTTTCCCCTGAGGTGATATTGTGAAGTATAAGAGTGACAGGTAATGTTAACTAGGACATTGATTCAAACTGTTAAGTCCTCCTCCTCCATAGAGAAATCCCAGAGGAAGTTCCCTATTCTCCAAGTGAGTGTCCCTCTTTGTTGCAAATGCTTATCACACATACTGGTGTCCAGTCAGAGCTGGGGAACAGTTCAAGAACATCTACCCTTGGTGTCACATTTCCCACTTCCCAGATAATGATTTAAGGGACACTGATATCCACAACAAACACTGTGAAGAGTTAGCGAAACAGCATCATCAAAACATCAGTTTCATCCTGACTCAGGACAAGCCTCACAAGCACATTCATCACATGACCCCTCTAGCTCCTTTGGAAACAAAGCAGAAGCCAATAACCAGCTGAGACAAGACAGGATCTAGGAGCATTTGGGGTAAAAGAATATGAGCAGGGCTCAAGGTTCTGGGTGTTCCTTCTGGGTCATAGAGATCATCATAAGAATTGGGGACAGGAATTCATGAGTTAGTGACAGAATGAAAAATATCTGATCTTAAGTCTCTCTGCCTGAGAAGTTCCTTCCTCCTGGGAGAACTCCCCACTTCACATTCCAATGCCAGGCTAAAGTGAGCTAAGAAAAACCAGAAATGAAAGAAGAGGAGGAAGACTCATACATAGTTGGAATCTCTTAAAAGGTTAGGATTTCTTTGTGCCCATGACACAAACTGAGAATTAATTTTCATATCTATCCATAAAACCAGGCTTTACCCAAAGCTCAATGCTGTCATTTCAGGGATCCACTTCCCAAGACCTGTAATATTCTTCACGTTGGTCCTATTGATGCCAATGGCTGAGTTCTAGACAAGGGAAATAAATGATTGAAAAATATTAGTAATGATTTTAGGGATAAAAAACACTTGTCAGGACATCTGGGGCTCTCCATTGATAAACCAAGAGCACTGTGCATGTGAGTGAGAGGCAACATTGCAGCAGAGGTTGAAATTTGTTCCTGAATACACATATTATCTGACAGGGATATGATCAGATAACCTGAATATATGGAGCATAATGAATAAAGACATGCGTGATGCCTGCAAAGAAATAGGGAACTCCTGGTTCATAGAAGGTTCTAGCATCTGTTCTATTACCGTAGTTGAGCAGATCCAAGCCAGAGCTGGGGTACGGATTAGTAGAAGAGTACTCATATAGCATACACAAGTCCTTGATCCATTACTGGCACAACACACATAACACCCCCACTGGACTCTCATGTGTGTGCTGAGCCTGAGTCTAAGATGTTCCTTGTCATCATCACCTAGAACTTGTCTAGGGAGAAGTACCCCCCAACCCATTCTCCCATTCTAGCTCAATATGGACCAGACTGCATGTGCTGTGCTAGATCAGGATAACATGACCAATCTAGATATCTGTTTGGTGGGTCTGTGTCAATACCAAAGAGTGGCTAAGAGTCTAAGCCCTAACTCTCTCTGTGTAATTCTAGTCGTGAGGGAAGAGAAATTACACAGAAATAACATTCAGGCTGAATGGGTCTCTTTGAGTGGCAGTCACTCATTTACAGATCATAAAATCATAGGGTCATGTGTCAGTGGTCATGTGTCATGTGTCGTGTCAGAGGGAAAGACCAGCTTCCCTCTGACAGTGCCAACCTGTCACTTTCTGAGAGGCTTTGACGATTTATTCCCTCACAAGTAGGTTGTATTCTGGCATTCATGTGCATGCTTTAAGGATACTATCCTCAATCTTTATGGGGTTAGAATTGCTGCTTGTGATGGTTGCCTTGGGTAGTAGAGCTGTGCAGATAACAGCAAGAAGATGGCCCTCTGCTGGACCTCTGACCCTTGCAAAGGCCTCTTCCAACCGGTGTTGGTCTTTATAACAACTGCCTACAATCGCTGTCCTTAGAACCAGGCAGAAGACAACTCACAGCCAGACACTGAAGGACCTCAGTACTCAGGCATGGTGGGTCTCTTGTGTGGTGTGAGAGAATAAGTTTTTGCCATGTGTGATTTGAACTGCAGAGCTTGATCATATAGGCATAGGATCTGGAGCCAGGTGTAGACCTCACTGACCCACTGCCTGCATTGCACCAAAGAGTGCTGTATCCCTCTAGCTGTACTGATGTACGCTGCTGAACCTGGACCAATGCCCTCCAAGGAAATGATGTTTAAAGAGGTCCTACAGATAGGATGGAATAAGACTTCCTTCTTAACTTCTTTGAGAAGCACCCACAAACAGTCCTCAGCACTTATGTGCATAGAAATCTCACACAAGAGACCAGAGTGGGCCTGTCATCCAGCTAAATGAGCAGACTGGATCATAACATGGCCCAGTCTTCCAAGGTGTTTGATGTTGACTAAGATGAGACAGGACTCCCTGAATTCAAAATGTGAGTCACAGAATGATCTAGGAAAGGGAAGATTATGGGTTAATCTTGACACAGAACTATTGTCTTGGTTTACTATGCTCTGTTTTTCATAGTTAAGAGCAGCCATAGTAAGGTATTTTCTAAAATGCAGGTTGCTGTTTTCTTTTGTTCTTCATTTCTTTGCTTTCTTTCTTTCATTCATTCTTTTCATGTGTATAGTTATGTTTACTGCATGTGTATCTATGAACCATAGTATACTCAGTGCCCACAGAAACCAGAAAAGGTTATTGGATAGCCTGGAAATGGAATTATAGCTAGGTTATGAGATGTCATTTGTATGCTGAAAACAGAACATGGGTCCTCTAACAAGAGCAATCAGAGCTCTTAACCACTGAGCCATCTCTCCAGCTCTCCCAGGTGAATGCTTTCAGATGCAGATCAGACTGATAGAGGGTAGTGAGCAAGAGCTTGCTGGAACTATGGTTGGAAGGGACAGGTGTGTTTGGCAGACCTGGATTAGAAATTTAGGTCTCTAACTTTCTCCATATAAGACCATTGTTACTCATACCCAGGACCTAAGGCCAATCCCCAAATCGATTGCTGCTCTAAAGAGTGCAATGGGATATAATGAGAGACAGATGCTAAACTTGTTTGAAATCAGTGACTCTCTAAACAAAGAGATCACTATATTAGATGAGGATTTTTTGCAAGGTTCAAAAAGAAGCCCTGAACTTTGCCTTTCTTGAGTAGTGATAGCAACATGCCATCAAACACATGACTTCCTGTCTGGTAGGTGAGCTGTGGAGTCCTGGAATTTGACAGAAAATCTTCAGAAATGGATAGTTTAGTTCTAGAATAAAATCTAACTCTCTGCTTGTTTTCACTCCATAGAACATACATCTCCTCAAGATTCTGATGCTCAAGATTAGGTCAGGAGCTGCTCCTGCTTCACATATACCTGAGAAGTCATCCAAGGTGAAGAGCCTGGATACATGGTTGTTCACAAGCAGCTTGTCTGTTACACATGGCCTGTGAGACAAATGTACTATAGGCAAAAGCTTGCTTATTTGTTCCCGGCTTCCCAGAACCAAAATAACCACACAGAAACTGTATTAATTAAATCACTTCTTGGTCTATTTGCTCTAGTTAATTATCGGCTAGCTCTTACATCTTAAATTAACCCATTTATATTAATCTGTGTATCTCCATGTGACTATGGCTTACCAGCAAGGTTCCAGTGATTCTGTCTCTAGTGGGCAGCTACAAGGTGTCTCACACACTCCATCTACTTCCTCCCAGCATTCAATTTAGTTTTCCCCGCCTACCTCTACTCTGCTCTATCATGGGTCAATGCAGCTTCTTTATTCATTAACCAATAGAAACAACACATATACAGAAGGACTTCCTACATTAATGTACACACTGTATTTTCTGTGTCTCTCTTACAGTAACTGTACACATTGTTAATGGATGTTGTCATAGTGATAAGGTAGCCTCAAATATGAACACAGCCCTGACATGAGGACAAGACAGCTGATATCAACACCATCTGTTACTACTTGCCTACGGGAGAGAATTTGCTAGACTTAATCTCATCAGGAGGTTCTATGGTCCCTGTCTGTCCCCTAGGGCTCCCTGGCTTTCCCGTAAAGTCTCATAAACCCATCAAAACAGTTGACTAAGGGCGTGGACACTTGAGCACCTGGGCTCTACATGCTGATACTCAGAAAAAGATGCCAAGTTGATTAATGGATGCTTAGGGACCGTATGGAGTCTCCTGGAACTGGAAATAGGTAACCTTGGAAAGCCTTTTCACATAGGTACTGGGAACTGAACTCATGTCTTCTGGAAAAGCAGCTTGTGCTATTAAAGACTAGTTCATCTCTCTAGCCCTCCTTTCTCATTGTCTTCCTTTTATCCTTTGAAGTTCTAGTCAATCCCTGAGTTCACCTTCTAGATTCACATCTGACTCCTGTTGCAGTTCAACTAGGACTTTGGATGGACAGAATCCTCCTGCTCTTTAGGGATGTTCCAGTGCACAGAAAAGGCTCAGACACCCATGGATAAATGAATGAATGAATGAATGAATGAATGATAATGGTACAAGAGCACTGATTTGAAGGAATCTTATGTTGGTAGATAAGAAAATATGCTAATGCCATAACTTGACTTTTAATTTAGAGTAATGCATTTTGGATATGTGCATGAGAGAATGAGAATATGTGTTTTTATTCATGCATGCATTAGTGTATAAGTGAGAAAATGCGACTGTACATATATGAAGCTTAGATGACATGAAGGAGTTGGTTCTCTACTTCCACCAAGTTGGATCTGGGATTTAAACTAGCATAACAGCTTTGGAAGCAAGTGCTTTTATCCACTGAGCCATTTCTGTGGCACACCCTTCTCTGATTTTCCTTTATAGGGTGACCCTACCATAGTTGAGAACATAAGTCTTCAGAAATTGATGACGAATAATAATTAGCTTTGAGTAGAAAACAATCTTGTTTCCCCCACCCCTTATTGTTTCCAGTTCAACAAGGGCTTCCTACTGCTAAAAATATGCTGAAACTGTGCCTTCTCCCTTTTGATCACAAGAACAAACTCTTTTTTATTTTTTTATTATTTATTTATTTATTAATGATTTCTGTCTCCTCTTCATCACCGCCTCCCATTTCCCTCTCCCTCCCCCAGTCAACTCCTCCTCTCTCATCAGCCCAAAAAGCAGTCAGGGTTCCCTGCCCTGTGGGGAGTCCAAGGACCTCCAACATCCTTCCAGGTCTTGTAAGGTGAACATCCAAACAGCCTAGGCTCCCACACAGCTAGTACGTGCAGTAGGATCAAAACCCAGTGCCATTGTTCTTGACTTCTCATCAGTCCTCATTGTCTGCTATGTTCAGCGAGTCTGGTTTTATCACATGCTTTTTCAGACCCAGTCCAGCTGGCCTTGGTGAGTTTCCAATAGAACATCCCCATTGTCTCAGTGTTTGGGTGCCCCCTCGCGGTCCTGAGTTCTTTGCTCGTGCTCTCTCTCCTTTTGCTCCTTGGGTTTCAATCCAGTGCTCCAATGTGGGACTCTTGTCTCTGTCTCCTTTCATCGCCTGATGAAGGCTAATATCCAGGATGGTGACTATATGTTTTTCTTTGGGTTCACCTTCTTGTTTAGCTTCTCTAGGATCACAAATTATAGGCTCAATGTCCTTTATTTATGGCTAGAAACCAAATATGAGTGAGTACATCGCATGTTCCTCTTTTTGGATCTGGCTTACCTCACTCAGGATAGTGTTTTCTATTTCCATCCATTTGTATGCAAAAATCAAGAAGTCGTTGTTTTTACTGCTGAGTAGTACTCTAATATGTATATATTCCATATTTTCTTCATCCGTTCTTCCATTGAAGGGCATCTAGGTTGTTTCCAGGTTCTGGCTATTACAAACAGTACTGCTATGAACATAGTTGAGTGTATACTTTTGTTGTATGATAGGGCATCCCTTGGGTATATTCCCAAGAGTGGTATTGCTGGGTCTAGGGATTGATCCCGAATTTCCTGAGAAACCGCCAGACTGCTTTCCAAACTGGTTGCACAAGTTTGCATTCCCACCAGCAATGGATGAGTGTACCCCTTTCTCCACAACCTCTCCAGCAAAGGCTATCATTGGTGTATTTGATTTTAGCCATTCTGACAGGTGTAAGATGGTATCTCAAAGTTGTCTTGATTTGCATTTCCCTGATCACTAAGGAGTTTGAGCATGACCTTAAGTGTCTTTTGTCCATTTGAACTTCTGTTGAGAATTCTCTGTTCAGCTCAGTGCCCCATTTTATAATTGGGTTGCTTAGCCTTTTACGGTCTAGTTTCTTGAGTTCTTTATAAATTTTGGAGATCAGACCTTTGTCAGTTGTGGGGTTGGTGAAGATTTTCTCCCAATCAGTGGGTTGCCTTTTTGTCTTAGTGACAGTGTCCTTTGCTTTACAGAAGCTTCTCAGTCTCAGGAGGTCCCATTTATTCAAAGATGCCCTTAATGTCTGTGATGCTGAGGTTATACGTAGGAAGTAGTCTCCTGTGCCAATGTGTTGTAGAGTACTTCCCACTTTCTCTTCTATCAGGTTCAGTGTGTTCAGATTCATATTGAGGTCTTTGATGCATTTAGACTTGAGTTTTGTGCATGGTGATAGATATAGATCTATTTTCATTCATCTACACATTGACATCCAGTTTTGCCAGCACAATTTGTTGAGGATGCTTTCTTTCTTCCATTGTATACTTTAGCTTCTTTATTGAAAATCAGGTGTTCATAGATTTGTGGGTTAAAATCCGGGTCTTCTATTCGATTCCATTGGTCGACTTCGCTGATTTTATGCCAATACCAAGCTGTTTTCAATACTGTAGCTCTGTAATAGAGTTTGAAGTCAGGGATGGTAATGCCTCCAGACAATCCTTTATTGTATAGGATTGTTTTGGCTATCCTGGGTTTTTTTGTTTTTCCATATAAAGTTGATTATTGTCTTCTCAAGATCTGTGAAGAATTTTGATAGCAGTTTGATGGGGATTGCATTGAATCTATAGATTGCCTTTTTTACTATGTTGATCCTCCCAATCCAAGAGCAAAGGAGATCCTTCCATTTTCTGGTGTCCTCTTCAATTTCTTTCTTCAAAGACTTAAAGTTTTTGTCAAATAGATCTTTCACTTCTTTGGTCAGAGTTACCCCAAGATATTTTATGCTATTTGTGGCTATCATGAAAGGTGATGCCTCTCTGATTGTCCCTCTGCTTCCTTATCCTTAGTGTATAGGAAGGGAACTGATTTTTTGGAGTTGATCTTGTATCCTGCCACATTACTAAAGGTGTTTATCAGCTGTAGGAGTTCTTTGGTAGAGTTTTTGGGGTCGCTTATGTATACTATCATATCATCTGCAAATAACGAAAGTTTAACTTCTTCCTTTCCAATACAAATCCCCTTGATCCCCTTATGTAGTCTTATTGCTATTGCTAGAACTTCAAGCACTATATTGAAGAGGTATAGAGAGAGTGGACAGCCTTGTCGTGTTCCTGATTTTAGTGGAATGGCTTTGAGTTTTTCTCCGTTTAATTTAATGTTGGCTGTCGGCTTACTGTAAATAGCTTTTATTATATTTAGGTATGACCCCTGAATCCCTAATCTCTCCAAGACCTTTATCATAAAGGGGTGTTGAATTTTGTCGAATGCTTTTTCTGCATCTAATTAAATGATCATATGGTTTTTTCTTTCAGTTTATTTATATGATGGATCACATTGATAGATTTTCGTATGTTGAACCAGCCCTGCATGTCTGGGATGAAGCCTACTTGATCATAATGGATAATTTTTCTAATGTGTTCTTGGATTCGGTTTGCCAGTATTTTATTGAGAATTTTTGCGTTGATGTTCATGAGTGAGATTGGCCCATAATTCTCATTCTTGGTTAAGTCTTTGTGAGGTTTTTGTATCAGGGTAACTGTAGCTTCATAAAAGGAAATTGGCAATGACTCTTCTGTGCCTATATTATGAAATACCTTAAGGAGTATAGGTATTAACTCTTCTTGGAAGTTCTGGTAGAATTCTGCATTGAAACCATGTGGTCCTGGGCTTTTTATAGAAGGGAGGTTTTTGATAACAGCTTTTAATTCTTCATGACTAACAGGTCTATTTTATTGTTCACCTGGTCTTGGTTTAACTTTGGTATATGGTACTTATCTAAAAAAAAGTGTCCATTTCTTTTGCATTTTCCAGTTTTGTGGCATACAGGCTTTTGTCGTAAGATCTAATGATTCTCTGAATTTCCTCTCTGTCTGTGGTTATGTCTCCCTTTTCATTTCTGATCTTATTTATTTGCGTGTTCTCTCTCTGTCATTTAATTAGTTTGGATAGGGGTTTGTCGATCTTGTTGATTTTCTCCAAGAACGAACTGTTTGTTTCATTGATTCTTTGGATTGTTTTCTGTGTTTCTATTTTGTTGATTTCAGCCCTCAGTTTGATTATTTCTGGTCTTCTACTCCTCCTGGGTGCATCTGCTTCTTTTTTTTCTTGAGCTTTCATGTTTGGTGCTAAGTCCCCAATGTATACTTTCTCCGTTTTCTTTAAGTGGGCACTTAGTGCTATGAACTTTCCTCTTAGCACTGCTTTCATTGTGTCCCATAGGTTTGAGTATGTTGAGTCTTTATTTTCATTGAATTCAAGGAAGACTTTAATTTCTTTCTTAATTTCTTCCTTGACCCAGATGTGGTTCAGTAGTTGACTGTTCGGTTTCCATGAGTTTGTCGGCTTTCTGGGGGTAGCAATGTTGTTGCCTTCTAACTTTAATCCGTGGTGATCTGATAATACACAGGTGGACACTGATTTTTTTTGTATCTGTGGAGGTTTCCTTTGTTACCGAGTATATGGTCAATTTTCGAGAAGGTTCCATGAGCTGCAGAGAAGAAGGTATATTCTTTCCTATTTGGGTGGAATGTTCTATAGATGTCTGTTACGTCCACTTGATTCATTACCTCCATTAATTCCCTTATTTCTCTGTTAGGTTTCTGTGTGATTGACGTGTCCATTGGTGAGAGAGGTATGTTGAAGTCTCCTACTATTAGTGTGTGTGGTTTGATGTCTGCCTTGAGTTCTAGTAATATTTCTTTTACATAAGTGGGTGCTTTTATATTAGGGGCATAGATATTCAGGATTGAGACTTCATCCTGATGAATTTTTCCTGTTATGTGTATAAAATATCCATCTTGATCTCCTCTGATTGATTTTAGTTTGAATTCAGTTTTGTTAGAGATTAGTATGGCCACGCCTGCTTGTTTCTTAGGCCCATTTCCTTGAAAACCCTTTTCCCAACCCTTTACTCTGAGTAGATGCTTGTCTATAGGGCCCAGGTCTGACCTTGTTCCTGGGGTGCATCTCAAGGACAGTTTCTGGTCAGCTGACAAAGCATTCTGTTTGTTCCTGTGCTTCCCCTGCCCCGCCTGGCAATTAGCTGTAGGGCATTGACTCCATTGTTAATATGGTAATTTCCCACCTGCTTGGGCAGAGGTCCTTGTGCAGCAGTTAGGTAGATAAGGACTTCCCCAAGTCTGAATAAACTGCATTTGGCTGATCCCCTTCGAATGACCCTGGTCTCCTTGTGTGTTCTTTCAGTCTCCAGGCCCTTGCCCGACTCGTGTAAGGTACAGTGGCACCCAAACTGTACGGAGGGTGTAACACAAAATCGTGTGTTACACTTGTCTTTGTGGTTGAGATGTGTTTCTTGTAAAAAGCAGAATGTTGGATCCTGTTTTCATATTCGTATCCAATCTCTTAGCCTGTGCCTTTTTATACATGAATTGAGTCCATTAATATTAAGTGATATTAATGACCAGTGGTTGTTTACTCCAGTTATTCGTATTGTTTTTGGTAGTAGAATTTGTGTATCTCCCTGCTTTGACTTGTGCTGGTAAACGGTCGGTAGATGCCTGAGTTATTGTAGGCAGTGTTGGCAATGTGGGATTCCTTGGGTTGTGATTTTCCTTCTATTACTTTCTGTAAGGCTGGATTTGTGGCTATGTATTGTTTGAATTTGTTCTTATCCTGGAATGTTTTGTTTTCTATATCGATAGTGAACAATAGCTTAGCTGGGTATAGTAGTTTGGGCTTGCATCCATGGCCTCTTAGTTTCTGCAGTACCTCTATCCAGGACCTTCTGGCTTTCATGGTTTCCATAGAGAAGTCAGGTGTAAGTCTGATCAGTTTACCTTTATAAGTTATTTGACCTTTTTCTTTTGCAGCTCTTAATATTCTTTCTTTAATCTGTTTGTTTTGTGTTTTGATTATTATATGGCGAGGTGATTTTTTTTATCCAGTCTATTTGGTGTTCTGTATGCTTCTTGAATATTCAAAGAAATATCTTTTTTATGTTTGGAAAGTTTTCTTCCATAATTTTTCCACTTCTTCTGTGCTAGGGTGTTCAAGTCCTTCTGTTGTAAGATCATTGTGTTCTGGTGTTTTCATGTTGTTTTTCAGATTGTTGGGTGAATTTTTGCCTTGGCACCTGCCCATCTCCTCCTATCAATGCTATCTAGTGGGTCTTCTAAAACAGGATCAGATTTCCCTGCTGGCCAGGGGCCCCACTTACAAAATGCTCCCACTCCGTTTCCTGGCTCCCACCTACGATCTTATTTGCAGGCATCCTTGTGGATTCCTGGGAATTTCTCGAGAGCTAGACTTCTTGCCTACCCCATAATGACTCCCCCAATCAAAATAGCTCTCTCCTTGCTCTCACATCTGTCCCCCATCCATCGCAACATCCCAGTCAATCAAGTTCTCCCCAACCCTCTCCCTCTCTCCTTCTTTTCCCCCTCTCTCCCTCCCTCTCACCACCCCTGCTCCCATACTCCAAATCCTGTCAGGCAACCCTGTCTGTCTCCAAACCCCCAGAAGGGTCCATATATGTTTGTCTTTGGGTTCACCTTATTATGTAGCTTCTCTAGGACCATGAACTATAGGCTCAATGTCTTTTGTTTATAGCTAGGATCCACTTATTAGTGAGTAAATACCATATTCATATTTTTGGTTCTGTGTTACCTCACTCAGGAGAGTGTTTTCTAATTTCATCCATTTGCATGGAAAATTCAAGATGCCATTGTTTTTTACCACTGAGTAGTACCCTAATGTGTATATGTGCCACACGTTCTTTATCCATTCTTCCATTGAGGGGCATCTAGGTTGTTTCCAGGTTCTGGCTATTACAGATAATGCTGCTCTAAACATAGATGAACAAATGCTTTTGTAGTAGGATTGAGAATCTTCTGGGTATATGCCCAAGGGTGGTATTGCTGGATCCTGAGATATGTTGATTCCCAATTTTCTGAGAAACCACTGTTATGATTTCCAAAGTGGTTATACAAGTTTGCATTCCCATCAGCAATGGATAAGTATTCCCATTCCTCCACATCCTCTCCAGCATAAGCTATTATTAGTGTTGTTGATTTTAACCATTCTCACAGGTATATCAGGGGGTTTTTTATTTGCATTTCCCTGATAACAAAGGAAGTTTAACATTTCCTTAAGTATCTTTTGATCATTTGCAATTCTTCTGTTGAGAATTCTGTTTAGTACCGTACCTCATTTTTTAATTGGATTATTTAGAAATGTACTGTCTAATTTCTTGAGTTTTTTAAAATTTTGGACATTAGTCTTTTGTCTGATGTGGAGTTGGTGAAGGACTTTTACCTTTCAATAGACTGCCTTTTTGTCTTATTGACTGTGTCCTTTGCTTTACAGAAGATTTTCAGTTTCAGGAGGTCCCAATTATTTATTGTTGCTCTTAGTATCTGTGCTACTGAGGTTATACATAGGAAGTGGTCTCCTGCGCCTATGCATTGAAGACTACTTCCCACTTTTTCTTCTATTAGGGTCATTGTGGTTATATTTATAATGATGCCTTTAATCCATTTGGACTGAGTTTCATGCATGGTGATAATTACAGATCTATTTTCATTATTCTACATGTTGATATTCAATTATGCCAGCAACATTTCTTGAAGAAGCTTTCTTTTTTTCCATTGTATAATTTTAACTTCTTTATGAAAAATCCAGTGTTCATAGTTGTATGGATTAATATTCGGGTCTTCAGTTTGATTCCATTGGTCAACATCTCTGTTTTTATGCCAATACCAAGCTGTTTTCATTACTATAGCTCTGTGATAGAGCTCAATGTCAGAGATGGTAATGCCTCAGGAAGTTCTTTTATTATACAGGATTGTTTTGGCTCTCCTGGGTTTTTTGTTTTTCCATATGAAGTTGATTATTTTTCTTTCAAAGTCTGTGAAGAATTGTGTTGGGATTTTGCTTGGGATTGCATTGAATCTATACATTGTTTTTGGTTGGATTGCCATTTTTACTATGTTGATCCTTTTTATCCAAGAGCATGGGAGATCTTTCCATTTTCTGATATCTTCTTTAATTTCTTTCTTTAAAAACTTAAAGTTCTTGTCAAATAGTATTACCCCAAGATATTTTATGTTATTTGTAGCTATTGTGAAAGGTGATGTTTTTCTGATTTCCTTCTCAGCTTTTTTAACTTTTGTGTATAGGAGGGCTATTGATATTTTTTTCAGTTGATTTTATATCCTTCCACATCACTGAAAGTATTTGTCAGCTGTAGGAGTTCTCTAGTAGAGATTTTGGGGTCACTTATGTATACTGTCATATCATCCACAAATAACAGAGGTTTGACTTCTTCCTTTCCAATTTGTATCCCTTAATCTTCTTTTGTTGTCTTATTGCTATTGCTAAAACTTCAAGAACTATGTTGAAGAGACATAGAGAGAGTGGACAGCCTTGTCTTGTTCCTGATTTTAGTGGAATCACTGAGTTTCTTTTCATTTAGTATGATGTTAACTGTCAGCTTGCTATATATTGCTTTTATTATATTTAGATGTGATCCTGTGATTACTGCAGACTGAATCTTTACTGTTCCCACCATTCTCATATTCATGCCTCTACTTTATGCCTGGTCTACATTGCTCTGCCTAAATACTTCCTGCCTGGCTACTGGTCAATTAGCATTTTGGGTTTTTTTTTTCACTTTCTAAATTCTGGTGTGTTTTTTTTTTAATTTTTATTGAGAAAAAGAAAAAAAAGGTTCCGCCTCCTCCCAGACTCCCATTTCCCTCCCCCTCCTCCCACCCTTCTCCCTCCCCCTACTCCTCTCCCCCTCCCTCTCCAGTCCAAAGAGCAGTCAGGGTTCCCTGCCCTGTGGAAAGTCCAAGGTCCTTCCCCCTCCGTCCATGTCTAGGAAGGTGAACATCCACACTGGCTAGGCTCCCACAAAGCCCAAACTTGAAGTAGGATCAAAACCCAGGGCCATTGTCCTTGGCTTCTCATCAGCCCCCATTGTTTCCCATGTTCAAAGAGTCCGGTTTTATCCCATGCTTCTTCCGTCTCAGTCCAGCTGGCCTTGGTGAGCTCCCAATAGATCAGCCACACTGTCTCAGTGGTTGGGTGCACCCCTCGTGGTCCTGACTTCCTTGCTCATGTTCTCCCTCCTTCCGCTCCTCATTGGGAACTTGGGAGCTCAGTCCGGTGCTCCAGTGTGGGTCTCTGTGACTCTCTCCATCCATCACCAGATGAAGGTTCTATGGTGATATGCAAGATATTCGTCAGCAGTGCTATAGGATAGGGTCATTTCAGGTTCCCTATCCTCAGCTGCCCAAGGAACTAACTGGGGACCTCGCCATGGGCTCCTGGGAGCCACTCTAGGTTCAAGTCTCTTGCCAACCCTAAGGTGGCTCCCTTAACTAAGAATTGTGCTTCCGTGCTCCCCTATCTAACCTTCCTTTATCCCAATCCTCCTGTTTCCCCAAGTTTCTCTCATCCTCCCCTTCTCACTTTTCTCTCCCCATCCCCCGATACTCCCATCCCACCCCACCCCCAAGACCCCAAATTTTCTCCCCGGCAATTTTGTCTACTTCCCATAGCCAAGAGGATAATTATATGTTTTTCCTTGGGTTCACCTTCTTATTTAGCTTCTTTAGGTTCCCCAATTATATACTCCGTGACCATTATTTATGGCTAGAAACCAATTATGAGTGAGTACATCCCATGTTCATCTTTTTGGGCCTGGGTTACCTCACTCAGGATAGTGTTTTCTATTTCCATCCATTTGCATGCAAAATTCGAGAAGTCATTGTTTTTTACCGCAGTGTAGTACTCTAATGTGTATATATTCCACACTTTCTTCATCCATTCTTCCATTGAAGGGCATCTAGGTTGTTTCCAGGTTCTGGCTATTACAAATAATACTGCTATGAACATAGTTGAATAAATGCTTTTGTCATGTGATAGGACATCTCTTGGGTATATTCCCAAGAGTGGTATTGCTGGGTCCAGGGGTAGGTTGATCCCGAATTTCCTGAGAGACCGAAACACTGATTTCCAAAGTGGTTGCACAAGATTGCATTCCCACCAGCAATGGATGAGGGTACCCCTTCCTCCACAGCCTCTCCAGCAAAGGCTATCATTGGTGTTTTTGATTTTAGCCATTCTGACAGGTGTAAGATGATATCTCAAAGTTGTTTTGATTTGCATCTCCCTAATCGCTAAGGAGGTTGAGCATGACCTTAAGTGTCTTTTGGCCATTTGAACTTCTTCTGTTGAGAATTCTCTGTTCAGTTCAGTGCCCCATTTTTTAATTGGGTTAATTAGCATTTTGAAGTCTAGTTTCTTGAGTTCTCTATAAATTTTGGAGATCAGACCTTTGTCTGTTGCAGGGTTGGTGAAGATCTTCTCCCAGTCAGTAGGTTGTCTTTTTGTCTTAGTGACAGTATCCTTTGTTTTACAGAAGCTTCTCAGTTTTAGTAGGTCCCATTTATTCAATGCTGCCCTTAATGTCTGTGCTGCTGGGGTTATACATAGAAAGCGATCTCCTGTGCCCATTTGTTGTAGGGTACTTCCCACTTTCTCTTCTATCAGGTTCAGTGTGTTCGGACTAATATTGAGGACTTTGATCCATTTGGACTTGAGTTTTGTGCAAGGTGATAGATATGGGTCTATTTTCATTCTTCTACAGGTTGATATCCAGTTGTGCCAGCACCATTTGTTGAAGATGCTTTCTTTCCTCCATTGTATACTTTTAGCTCCTTTATCGAAAGAACTCCTACAGCTGATAAACACCTTTAGTAATGTGGCAGGATACAAGATCAACTCCAAAAAAATCAGTCGCCCTCTTATACACAAAGGATATGGAAGCAGAGAGGGAAATCAGAGAAGCTTCACCTTTCACGATAGCCACAAACAGCATAAAATATCTTGGGGTAACTCTAACCAAGGAAGTGAAAGATCTATTTGACAAGAACTTCAAGGCATTGAAGAAAGAAATTGAAGAGGATACCAGAAAATGGAAGGATGTCCCTTGCTCTTGGATAGGGAGGATCAACATAGTAAAAATGGCAATTCTACCAAAGGCAATTTTTAGATTCAATGCAATCCCCATCAAGATCCCAGCAAAATTCTTCACAGATCTTGAAAGGACAATAATCAACTTTATATGGAAAAACAAAAAACCCAGGATAGCCAAAACAATCCTATACAATAAAGGATCTTCTGGAGGCATTACCATCCCTGACTTCAAACTCTATTACAGAGCTACAGTAATGAAAACAGTGTGGTACTGGCATAAAAACAGAGAAGTAGATCAATGGAATCGCATAGAAGACCCAAATTTTAACCCACAAACCTAGGATATGATACTTTGGAAAAGAGATTCTTCTTTTGTTTTCACAGAGGGTGAGAGTCTGTGGATTTCTTCTATCCGAATATGGTATGATGGACCATGCCCTCCTGAAGGGTTGCTGTAAACATCTTCAGAAAATTGCTTCACTAAACTGCCAACTAAGATAAAACTGGCACACAGGTTATACCATGAAAGACCTAATTAACGACGTCCCCATTCAGCAGGAAGCAGTTTTGAGAGAAATAACTGCGCCCATATTCCCAACTATTGTTTATAAATGTTCTTTTACATTTAAAGGGGGATATGATATAAATTTGAATAATTTACATTAATATGGATTTTGCTTTAGTGATTTAAATTTAAGGTCAATTTTGTTATATGTATATGTATTTCTGATCTTGATTAAGGTATTGTGTAGTTCACTTAAAAATGAAATGTATATAGGTTGTTAATAGATAATCATAATAGTCAAGCCTGTAGTCATGTTAGTTAAGATTTTCTAAATGTACATAGATATATTTTAGATAGGCATTCTTCATATCTTTCAAAGATTATAGAAAATGGCATTTTAAATGTTTTAATAACTTAGGACTTTTCATGACAATGAGACACTCTGCTCCTGGCAGCACCAATCTACTTCAAGAAGAAGATGGGCATCGAAGAGGATCCTTATGGAGTTTGATAGCCATTTGGGCAAGAAACTGCTCTTGCCTGGACTATTGCATAAACTGGACACAGAGAACCCTCGGAGAGAGGACTGCTGAACTTGCCTAAAGGTGAGATGACCTTTTGGGGTTCCTGATTCATGAAAGAGTCTGCAAGACATTCTTCAGGACAAGCAGATAGTGACTGCCTTTGAAATTTCCTGCTTTGTGGAAATGTCTGCTGGAAACTATGGGCCTGTAGGCCGAAGATGGATGCCCTAATGGTACAGAGGACCTTTGGGTGACTGTCCAAGCAGCGAGATGTCTCTGTCATTTCTAGAGTTTGAAAGTTGCTTATTTCTTGTTTACTTAGGTAATATTGTATCCTTTTGGAGTCTTTGAGGCAGTTGAAGAATAGAAGATAGTTATAGTTTTCCTTTGTTATGATAAAAGATAAAATAGATATAAATATTGTAACTGTAATTCTTGCTTGATAACTGTTTTGTTATATGTAAAAGTTTGCTATGTTAAAGTTAAAGCCTTCTGGAGCCAAGCACCTCCAGCTTGGGTGCTCCTGGCTCCCGTGTGCTCTCCTGGACCCCCCCTGCCTGCCATTTTCTTCCCTTTGTCCCCTGAGCTGCGGCCCTGTGAAATTCCTTCTGGACGGGTGAGGGTGTGTGATCCAGGGGCGCTCTGTCCCAGGGGAGAGCACAACCCCCCTTCCCCCTGCTCCTTCTGCAGGGCCTTCTTTCTTACTCACGACTCAGCCCCCCAGCACCCTCCCCCCAACCCTGCCCTGTTGTAAGCAAGCCAAGCACCTCCAGCTTGGGTGCTCCTGGCTCCCGTGTGCTCTCCTGGACCCCGCCCTGCCTGCCATTTTCTTCCGTTTGTCCCCTGAGCTGCGGCCCTGTGAAATTCCTTATGGACAGGTGAGTGTGTGTGATCCAGGGGCGGTCTGTCCCAGGGGTGAGCACAACCCCCCCTCCCCCTGCTCCTTCTGCAGGGCCTTCTTTCTTACTCACGACTCGGCCCCCCAGCACCCTCCCCCAACCCTGCCCTGCTGTAAGCTAGGACCAATGCTCAAGAACAATTTTAAGCTCCTACACTAAGGCTTGGGCCACCAGGAGCCAGGTTTAGGTGCTGAGAAGTTCCATCTGGACGGCCTGCCTGCAGCAAGCAAGTCAGGCCCTTTGTTTACGAGCTACCCAAGCAGCACGGAGAACCAATCCGGGCACCAGGAGAGTCATCACTGGGGCACTAGGAGAGCCATCACTGGGGAGCGACATCACTGGGAAGGTACAACAGTGGGCAAGGAGACCTGGTCCTGTAAAAGAAGATCCATAGAGGAGCATTCGGAGGAAGAGATGGGCAGGAGCCAATGCAAGAATTCACCCAGCAATCTGAAGAACAACATGAAACCACCAGAACCCAGCGACCTCACAACAGGAGCACAGGAACACCTTAACCAAGAAGAAGCAGAAAAATTTGACTTTATGAAAGTGATTGATGCCCTTAAACAGCACGTAAAAAATGCCCTGGTAGAAATGGATGAGAAGTATAACAGAAAGTTTGAAGAATTGAATAAATCAGTGAATGATACCCTAGGAAACCAAGGAAAAACAATCAAACAGATAATGGAAACAGTTCAAGACTTGAAAACTGAAATGGAGGCAAAGAAGAAAACACAATCAGAGGGCCGGCTGGACATGGAAAATATAGGTAAACGAATAGAGTCTACAGAAACAAGCATAACCAGCAGAATACAAGAGATAGAAGAAAGAATCTCAGATGCTGAAGATAACATAGAGAAAATAAACGCACTATTCAAAGAAAACAGCAAGTCCAACAAGTTCTCATCACAAAACATTCAGGAAATATGGGACACAATAAAAAGACCAAACCTAAGAATAATTGGAGTAGAAGAAGGAGAAGAAGTGCAACTCAATGGTCCAGAAAATATATTTAATAAAATTATAGAAGAAAACTTTCCCAACCTAAAGAAGGAGGTACCTATGAGGGTCCAAGAAGCATACAGAACACCAAATAGGCTGGATCAAAAAAAAATCTCCATATAATAATCAAAACACAAAGCATTCAGAATAAAGAAAGAATATTAAGAGCCGCAAAGGAAAAAGGCCAACTTACTTATAAAGGCAAACCTATCAGACTTACACCGGACTTCTCTATGGAAACCATGAAAGACAGAAGGTCCTGGATAGATGTACTACAAAAACTAAGAGACCACGGATGCAAGCCCAGACTACTATACCCAGCCAAGCTTTCGTTCACGATAAATGGAGAAAACAAAATTTTCCAGGATAAAAACAAATTTAAACAATACGTAGCCACAAATCCAGCTCTACAGAAAGTAATAGAAGTAAAATCACTAACCAAGGAGTCCAACAATGACCACAATAACTCAGACATCTAGAGACCCTTCACCAGAGCAATTCAAAGAAGGGAAACACACAAACTCTACTACTAAAAAAGTGACCAGAGTTAACAACCACTGGTCATTAATATCAATTAATGTCAATGGACTCAACTCACCTATAAAAAGGCACAGACTAAGAGAGTGGATACGAAAACAGGATCCAACATTCTGCTGTCTACAAGAAACACATAGCAAACACAAAGACAGGCACCTACTCAGAGTAAAGGGCTGGGAAAAGGCTTATCAAGCAAATGGACCTAAGAAACAAGCAGGTGTGGCCATACTAATCTCTAACAAAGTTGACTTCAAACTTAAATCAATCAGAAAAGATGGAGAGGGACATTTTATACTCATAACTGGAACAATTCAACAGGATGAAGTCTCAATCCTAAATATCTATGCGCCTAATTTAAAAGCACCCAAGTATGTAAAAGAAACATTACTAAAGCTCAAAGAAGCCATCAAACCGCACACACTAATAGTAGACTTCAACACTCCTCTCTCACCAATGGACAGGTCAATCAGACAGAAACCTAACAGAGAAATTAGAGAATTAAAGGAGGTAATGAATCAATTGGACTTAACAGACATCTATAGAATATTCCACCCAAATAGGAAAGAATATACCTTCTTCTCTGCAGCTCATGGAACCTT
>JABTXL010003275.1:761588-778424 GCA_025134845.1 Neodon shergylaensis
TGGGGCACTGAACTGAACAGAGAATTCTCAACAGAAGAAGTTCAAATGGCCAAAAGACACTTAAGGTCATGCTCAACCTCCTTAGTGATTAGGGAGATGCAAATCAAAACAACTTTGAGATATCATCTTACACCTGTCAGAATGGCTAAAATCAAAAACACCAATGATATCCTTTGCTGGAGAGGCTGTGGAGGAAGGGGTACCCTCATAAAATGCTGGTGGGAATGCAATCTTGTGCAACCACTTTGGAAATCAGTGTTTCGGTTTCTCAGGAAATTCGGGATCAACCTACCCCTGGACCCAGCAATACCACTCCTGGGAATATACCCAAAAGATGCCCTATCACATGACAAAAGCATCTGTTCAACTATGCTCATAGCAGCATTATTTGTAATAGCCAGAACCTGGAAACAACCTAGATGCCCTTCAATGGAAGAATGGATGAAGAAAGTGTGGAATATATACACATTAGAGTACTACGCTGCTGTAAAAAACAATGACTTCTCGAATTTTGCATGCAAATGGATGGAAATAGAAAACACTATCCTGAGTGAGGTATCCCAGACCCAAAAAGATGAACAAGGGATGTACTCACTTATAATTGGTTTCTAGCCATAAATAACGGTCACGGAGTATATAGTGGTGAACCTAAAGAAGCTAAATAAGAAGGTGAACCCAAGGAAAAACATATAATTATCCTCTTGGCTATGGGAAGTAGACAAAATTGCCGGGGAGAAAATTTGGGATCTTGGGGGTGGGGTGGGATGGGAGCATCGGGGAATGGGGAGAGAAAAGTGAGAAGGGGAGGATGAGGGAAACTTGGGGAAACAGGATGATTGGGATAAAGGAAGGTTGGATAGGGGAGCACGGAAGCACAATTTTTAGTTAAGGAAGTCACCTTAGGGTTGGCAAGAGACTTGAACCTAGAGGGGCTCCCAGGAGCCCAAGGCGAGGTCCCCAGTTAGTTCCTTGGGCAGCTGAGGATAGGGAACCTGAAATGACTCTATCCTATAGCCATACTGATGATTATCTTGCATATCACAATAGAACCTTCATCAGGTGATGGATGGAGATAGTCACAGAGACCCACACAGGAGCACCGGACTGAGCTCCCAAGTTCCCAATGAGCGGAAGGAGGGAGAACATGAGCAAGGAAGTCAGGACCACGAGGGGTGCACCCACCCACGGAGACAGTGGGGCTGATCTATTGGGAGCTCACCAAGGCCAGCTGGACTGTGACGGAAGAAGCATGGGATAAAACAGGACTCTCTGAACATGGGGAACAATGGGGGCTGATGAGAAGCCAAGGACAATTGTAGGGATGGCCCCACCCATTTTGGGCGGGGTTGCCTGGGGCGAAGTTTCTACTGATAAAGGGAGTTCGCAGAAGCTGCAAGCTCTCTGCTCTTGCTCCCCGGTTTCCGGTTTCCTGTGCTGCGCGGGAACTTTGGATTCGTGAGTTGGATTTTTCTATTAAAATTGTATAAATTACAATTGCCTGGATTTATCAATTACCGCCACCCTTGGCCCCAACACTCCCTTGGCCCCAACAGACAATGGCCCTGGGTTTTGATCCTACTTCAAGTTTGGGCTTTGTGGGAGCCTAGACAGTATGGATGTTCACCTTCCTAGACATGGACGGAGGGGGGAGGACCTTGGACTTTCCACAGGGAAGGGAACCCTGACTACTCTTTGGACTGGAGAGGGAGGGTGAGAGGAGTGGGGGGAGGGGGAGAAGGGTGGGAGGAGGGGGAGGGAAATGGGAGGCTGGGGGGAGGCGGAAACTTTTTTCTTTTTCTCAATTAAAAAAAAACTTAAAGCCTTCCTTTTTTTGTTTAAACAGAAAAAGGGGAAGTGATGTGGGAGTGTCATATATCAATCTGTTTATTTCATTGGTTAAGCAATAAAGAAACTGCTTGGCCCTGATAGGTTAAAACATAGGTGGGAGGAGTAAACAGAACAGAATGCTGGGAGGAAGAGGAAGTGAGCTCAGACTCGACAGCTCTGCTCTCTGGAGCAGAGACGCCATGCTTCCCTCTCCTGGGTAGACGTGCAATGAAGCTCCGACCCAGGATGGACGTAGGCTAGAATATTCCCGATAAGACCGATGCTACACAGATTATTAGAGATGGGTTGATCGGGATATGAGAATTAGCCTCTAAGGCTAGAGTTAATGGGCCAAGCAGTGTTTAAATGAATACAATTAGTGTGTTGTTATTTCAGGGCATAAGCTAGCCAGGCGGCTGGGGTGCTGGGGATGCAGCCTCGCAGATCATATTATAACAGAGGACCTTGGACTTTCCACAGAGCAGGGAACCCTGACTGCTCTTTGGACTGGAGAAGGAGGGTGAGAGGAGTGGGGGGAGGGGGAGAAGGATCAAAAGAGGGGGAGGGAAATGGGAGGCTGGGAGGAGACGGAAACTTTTTTTTCTTTTTCTCAATAAAAAATTTAAAAAAAAGAAATGGATGTGAATAATAACAGAAAGTTTGAAGAATTGAGTAAATCTGTGAATGATATCCTAGAAAATCAAAGAAAAACAATCAAACAGATAATGGAAACAGTTCAAGACTTGAAAACTGAAATGGAGGCAAGGAAGAAAACACAAACAGAGGGCCGGCTGGACATGGAAAATCTAGGTAAACGAATAGAGACTACAGAAACAAGCATAACCAACTGAATACAAGAGATAGAAGAAAGAATCTCAGATTCCGAAGATACCATAGAGAAAATAAAAGCACTGATCAAAGAAAACAGCAAATCGAACAAACTCTTATCACAAAACATTCAGGATATCTGGGACACAATAAAAAGACCAAACCTAAGAATAATAGGAGTAAAAGAAGGAGGAGTACAGCTCAATGGTCCAGAAAATATATTTAATAAAATTATGAAAGAAAACTTTCCCACTCTAAAGAAAGATATACCTATGAAGGTGCAAGAAGCATACAGAACAACGAATAGACTGGATCATAAAAAAAAAATCCCCTCGCCATAAATTAATCAAAACACAAAACATACAGAATAAAGAAAGAATATTAAGAGCTGCAAAGGAAAAAGGTCAAGTTACTTATAAAGGTAAATCTATCAGACTTACACCTGACTTCTCTATGGAAACCATGAAAGCCAGAAGGTACTGCAGAAACTGAGAAACCATGGATGCAAGCCCAGACTACTATACCCAGCCAAGCTTTTGTTCACTATAAATGGAGAAAACAAAATTTTCCAGGATAAAAACACATTTAAGCAACACGTAGCCACAAATCCAGCCTTACGGAAAGTAATAGAATGAAAATCACAAACCAAGGAGTCCATTAATGCCCACAATAACACAGACATATAGAGAACCTTCACCAGCACAACTCAAAGAAGGAAAACACACAAACTCTACTACCAAAAAATGACCGAAGTTAACAACCACTGGTCATTAATATCACTTAATATCAATGGACTCAACTCACCTATAAAAAGGCACAGGAAAATGGGAGGCCGGGAGGAGGCGGAAACTTTTTTTTTCTTTTCTTTTTCTCAATAAAAAAAAAGGCACAGGATAAGAGACTGGATACGAAAACAGGATCCATCATTCTGCTGTTTACACAAAACAACCTCAACCACAAAGACAGGCATCTACTCAGAGTAAAGGGCTGGGAAAAGGCTTATCAAGCAAATGGACCTAAGAAACAAGCAGGTGTGGCCATAATAATTTCTAACAAAGTGGACTTCAAACTAAAATCAATCAAAAGAGATGGGAGGGACATTTTAAAGTCATAACAGGAACAATTCATCAGGATGAAGTTTCAGTCCTGAATATCTATGCCCCTAATATAAAAGCACACACCTATGTAAAAGAAACATTACTAAAACTAAGGCAGTCATCAAACCACACACACTAATAGTAGGAGAATTCAACACTCCTCTCTCACCAATGGACAAGTCAATCAGACAGAAACCTAACAGAGAAATAAGAGAATTAATGGAGGTAATTAAGTAAATAGACTTAACAGACATCTATAGAACATTCCACCCAAATAGGAAAGAATATACCTTCTTCTCTGCAGCTCATGGAACCTTCTTGAAAATTGACCACATACTCGGTAACAAAGCAAACTTCCACACTTACAAAAAAAATATGAGTAACCACCTGTGTCTTATCAGATCACCATGGATTAAAGTTAGAATTCTACAACAATGATACACCCAGAAAGCCGACAAATTCATGGAAACTGAACAGTCAACTATTGAACCACACCTGGGTCAAGGAAGAAATAAAGAAAGAAATTAAAGTCTTCCTTGAATTCAATGAAAATAAAGAGACAACATACTCAAATCTATGGGATACTATGAAAGCAATGATAAGAGGAAAGTTCATAGCACTAAGTGCCAACTTAAAGAGAACGGAGAAAGCACATGTGGAGACCTAACACCCCACCTGAAAGCTCTAGAAAAAAAGAAGCAGACTCACCTAGGAGGAGTAGATGACTGGAAATAATCAATCTGAGGACTGATATCAATAAAATAAAAACACAGAAAACAATCCAAAAAAATCAATGAAACAAACAGTTGGTTCTTGGAGAATATCAACAAGATCGACAAACCCCTATCCAAACTAATCAAACGGCAGAGAGAGAACATGCAAATTAATAAGATCAAAAAGGAAAAGAGGGACATAACCGCAGACAGAGAGGAAATTCAGAGAATCATTAGATCTTACGACAAAAGACTGTATGCCACAGAACTGTAAAATGCAAAAGAAATGGACATTTTTTTAGATAAGTACCATATACCAAAGCTAAACCAAGACCAGGTGGAGTAAGGGGTACACTCATCCCTTGCTGGTGGGAATGCAAACTTGTGCAACCACTTTGGAAATCAGTGTGGCAGTTTCTCAGGAAATTCGGGATCAACCTCCCCCAAGACCCAGCAATACCACTCTTGGGAATACACCCAAGAGATGCCCTATCATATTACAAAAGCATTTGCTCAACTATGTTCATAGCAGCATTACTTGTAATAGCCAGAACCTGGAAACAACCTAGATGCCCTTCAATGGAAGAATGGATGAAGAAAGTATGGCATGTATACATATTAGAGTACTACTCAGTGGTAAAAAAACAACGACATCTTGAATTTTGCATGGAAATGGATGGAAATAAAAAACACTATCCTGAGTGAGGTAACCCAGCCCCAAAAAGATGATCATGGGATGTACTCACTCATAATTGGTTTCTAGCCGTAAATAAAGGACATTGAGCCTATAATTTGTGATCCTAGAGAAGCTAAACAAGAAGGTGAACCCAAAGAAAAACATATAGTTATCCTCCTGGATATTGGAAGTAGACAAGATTGCCAGGCAAAAATGGGATCTTGGGGGTGTGGTAGGATGGGGGTAAGGGGAACTGGGAAGAGAAAAGTGAGACTGGGAGGATGGGGGGAACTTGGGGGAATGGGATGGTTGCAATAAAGAAAGGGTGGATTATGGGATCAGGGAAGTATATATCTTAATTAAGGGAGCTGTCTAAGGGTTGGCAAGAGACTTGACCCTAGAGGGGCTCCCAGGTGTCTAGGGAGATGTCCCCAGTTAGTTCTTTGGGCAGCTGAGGAGAGGGAACCTGAAATGGCCCTATCATATAGCCATACTGATGAATATCTTGCATATCACCATAGAATCTTCATCTGGTGATGGATGGAGATAGAGACAGAGACCCACATTGGAGTACTGGAATGAGCTCCCAATGTCAAAATGAGGAGCAGAAGGAGGGACAACATGATCAAGGAAGTCAGGACCACGAGGGGTGCACCCACCCATTGAGACAGTGGGGCTGATCTATTGGGAGCTAACCAAGGCCAGCTGGACTTGGACTGAATAAGCATGGGATAAAACTGGACTCTGAACATGGTGGACAATGAGGGCTGATGAGAAGCCAAGGACAATGGCACTGGGTTTCTATCCTACTGCATGAACAGGCTTTGTGGGAGCCTACCCTGTTTGGATGCTCACCTTCCTAGACCTGGTTGGAGTGGGGAGGGCCTTGGACTTTCCACATGGCAGGGAATCCAGACTGCTCTTCAGACTGGGGAGGGAGGGGGAATGGAGTAGGGAGAGGGGTAGAGGAGTGAAGAGAGGAGGAAAGGAGTGGGGGGAGGGGAAGAGAAGTGGGAGGGAAATGGGAGGACGGGAGGAGGCAGAAATTTTTTTCAACAAAAAAATAAAAATAATAAAACATCTCAGGCATCTGTAGGCAAATAAAAAATTGTCCTTTTTTAATATTTTCTAATTTCACAGAAAACAGCATTTTGAAGTATGACTTAATGAATCTTCAGACTTCTCTGGTGTGTGTTATTTTCCTTTTTCAGTTGTTTTTGTTAATTTGTATAATCTCTCTGCCTTTCCATTAGTTGGGATAAGAGTTTGTTTCTTTTGTTAATTTTCTCAAGGACCCAACTCTTCATTTCATTAATTCTTTGTTTGTATTTTATTGATTTATCACTGAGTTTGATTATTTTTTACTATCATCTACTCATCCTGAGTGTGTTTTCTTCTTTTAGTTCTAGAGACTTCGTGTATGTTATTAAGTCACCATTAAGAGATACCTCTAATTTTCTAATAAATGTGCTTAGTGCTATAAAATTTCCTCATAGCACCAAGTTTACTGTGTCCCATATCTTTGTGTATATTCTGCATTAATTTTTATTTAATTCTATGACGTATTTAATTTATCTTTTTCTTGACTCAGTGGTAATTCCATAAAGAGTTGTTCAGTTTCCAGTAGTTTATAGACTTTCTATTGTTTCTGTTGTTGTTGAAATCCAGCTGAAACCCATTGTAGTCAGAAAAGATACAGGTGATTATTTCAATTTTTATGTGTCTAATAAGACTTGCTTTATTGGCCAAATATACAGCCAGTTTTAGCTAATGTTTCATGAGGTGCTGGTAAAGCATATTCTTTTGTGTTGGGGTGAAATTTTCTGTATATGTTAGATCCATTTCAGTCTTAAGGTCTATTAGTTTCTTTATTTCTTTTTTTAATTTTCTGTCTGGATAAAGTGTCCATTTGTGAGAGTGTGGTATTTAACTCTATCACTGTTAGTGCATGGGACTCAAAGTGTGATTTAAGATTTAGTAATGTTTTCATAAATGTGGGTGCTCCTGTTTATGGGCATCAATGTTCAAAACTGAAATATAGTCCTGGTGGGCTTGTTCTTTAATGAAGAATATGAAATGTCGTTCTCTATCTTGTTTGATTAATTTTGGTCTAAAATCTATTTTTTACATATTAGAAGAGCTACATAAGCTTGCTTCCTGGGTGGTATGATTTGGAAATTCTTTTTCCAACTCTTTACTCTGCTACAGAATTGATCCTCTGTCAAGGTTGGGAGCCTGTCTCTGGATAGTTACCTTTACCTTTGGTACATCAGGGGCTCTCTGTTCTTCTTACTGATATGGCCTGGGGATGGGACTTTGGGAACAGAATCTGAGGAGTGTTGTACTTCAGCTGGCAGATGGGTCACTCACTTGTTCTCCTGACTAGTGTGGTCTGTTCCTCAAGACTCTTTGTTGCCCTAAGGAGATTTTGAGCAATCTCAAGGTGACAGTTAATGCAAACTAGAAGACAGATTCAAACTGTTAAGTCCTCCTCGTCCATAGGGAGATTCCAGAGGAAATTCTCCATTCTCTAAGTGAGTTTCCCTATTTGGTTTCCAAGGTAATCACATGTGCTGGTGTCCAGTCTGAGCCACGGTACAGCTCATGGACATCTACCCTGAGTGTCACTTTTTCCACTTCCCAGACACCATTATCTCCACAACAGACATTGTGAAGAGTAAATGAAGCATCATCAAAACATAAGTTTCATCCTGACACAGATGGCCTCCCAGGCATGTTCATCACCTGCCCCTTCTGACTCAATGAGAATAAGAGCAGAAGTCAGTTACAAGTTGAGACAAGACAGCAGATGGAAACATTTTGGGTAAAGGAGCTTGAGCATGGCTCAAAGTTCTAGATGTTCCTTTTGGGTCATAGAGATCGTGAGCACAAATGGGGGAAAGGAATGCGTGAATTAGTGACAGAAAGAAAAATCTACTTGACCTTAAGTAAAATCTCTCTGCCTGAGAAGTTCCTCCCTCCTGAAAGAACCCTGCCTTCACATTCAAATACCAGTCCAAGGTGAGTCAAGAGAAATCAGAGACGCAAGGAGAAGGGAAGACTCATTGCTGGAATCTCTTAAGACGATTGGGATTTGTTTGTGCCCATGACACGGAAGGGAATTAATTTCTGTATCTATCCATCAAACCAAGGCTTCACTCAAAGCTCAATGTTGTCATTTCAGGGATCCACTTCCCAAGACTCCTAATGTTCTTCACTTGGGTCCATTGATGCCAATGGCTGAGTTCTATATAGGGGAGATATGGGATCTTAAAGAACTAAAAATGATTTTGGGAATAAAGAGCTCTTAACATTGTATCTGGGGCTCTTCATCAATAAGCCAAGAGTACTGTGCAGGTGAGTGAGAGGTAACATGGCAGAAGAGCTCGAGCTTTGACACTGGATACAAACAATTATCTGAAAGGGACATGATCAAATCATCTGAACCATCAGGAAGAAACTGAATAAAGCAACACATGACACCTGCAAAGAAATTGGGAATCTTGTTGATTAGATGGCTCTATTATCTATTCTTTTACCTTAGTTATTATCTGTTCTTTCAGCTTGGTTGAACAGGTCTCAACCAGAGCTGGGGTGCATATTAGTAGAAGAGTATTCATGTAATAAGTACTTCATACATAAGTCCTTGATTCATCACTGACACAACACACAAAAATCCTACTGGACTCTCATGTGTGCACTGAGCCTAGGTCTGAGATGTCCCCTGTCTCCATGACCCAGAGTATGTCTAGGATAGGAAAGTTCCTCCAGACTCTTCTAATTCAATGCTGGGCTTCTCTGCATTTGCTTGGGATAGAACAGGATTCCTGTACAGCCTAGGTATCAGTGTGGTGGGTCTGTGTCAATACCAAAAAGTGGCTGAGTGTTCCAGCTCTATCTCTCTGTACATGGGCAGTGATAGTCATGAGGAAACGGAAATTACAAGGTGGGTCTTTGTCAATAGCAGAAAGTGGCTGAGTGTCACATTTCTATCTCTATGCACATAGGCAGGTATAGTTACGAGGAAAGAGAAATTACAAGGCTACTGTCCTTAACCTCCATGGGATTAGAATTGCCACATGTGATGACGGCCTTCGATAGCAATGCTTTGCAGACAGCAGAGAGATTATGGCCTATTGTGGGATCTCTGACACTTTCAAAGGCTTCTTTAAACCAGTGCTGGTCTTTTCTTTTTCTTTTTTTTTTTTTATTGAGAAAAAGAAAAAAGTTTCCGCCTCCCCCCAGCCTCCCATTTCCCTCCCCCTCCTCCCACCCTTCTCCCCCTCCCCCCACTCCTCTCACCCTCCCTCTCCAGTCCAAAGAGTAGTCAGGGTTCCCTTCCCTGTGGAAAGTCCAAGGTCCTCCCCCCTCCGTCCATGTCTAGGAAGGTGAACATCCATACTGTCTAGGCTCCCACAAAGCCCACACTTGAAGTAGGATCAAAACCCAGGGCCATTGTCCTTGGCTTCTCATCAGCCCCCATTGTTCGCCATGTTCAGAGAGTCCTGTTTTATCCCATGCTTCTTCCGTCACAGTCCAGCTGGCCTTGGTGAGCTCCCAATAGATCAGCCACACTGTCTCATTGGTTGGGTGCACCCCTCGTGGTCCTGACTTCCTTGCTCATGTTCTCCCTCCTTCCGCTCCTCATTGGGAACTTGGGAGCTCAGTCCGGTGCTCCTGTGTGGGTCTCTGTGACTATCTCCATCCATCACCTGATGAAGGTTCTATGGTGATATGCAAGATAATCATCAGTATGGCTATAGGATAGAGTTATTTCAGGTTCCCTATCCTCATCTGCCCAAGGAACTAACTGGGGACCTCGCCTTGGGCTCCTGGGAGCCCCTCTAGGTTCAAGTCTCTTGCCAACCCTAAGGTGGCTCCCTTAACTAAAAATTGTGCTTCCGTGCTCCCCTATCCAACCTTCCTTTATCCCAATCCTCCTGTTTCCCCAAGTTTCCCTCATCCGCCCCTTCTCACTTTTCTCTCCCCTTCCCCCGATACTCCCATTCCCCCCTCCCCCCAAGATCCCAAAATTTCTCCCCGGCAATTTTGTCTACTTCCCTTAGTCAAGAGAATAATTATATGTTTTTCCTTGGGTTCACCTTCTAATTTAGCTTCTTTAGGTTCCCCAATTATATACTCCGTGACCATTATTTATGGCTAGAAACCAATTATGAGTGAGTACATCCCATGTTCATCTTTTTGGGTCTGGGATACCTCACTCAGGATAGTGTTTTCTATTTCCATCCATTTGCATGCAAAATTCGAGAAGTCATTGTTTTTTACCGCAGCGTAGTACTCTAATGTGTATATATTCCACACTTTCTTCATCCATTCTTCCATTGAAGGGCATCTAGGTTGTGGTTACAACCTGGAAACAACCCAGTGCTGGTCTTTTTACATATACCCTCAATCGTTTTCTTTAGATAACCAGGCAGAAGATGAACCACACACAGATGCAGGAGGACTTGAGTACTCAGTGATGTTGGGTCTCCAGTGCTGTGTGGGAGAAACTGTCTTTGCCACGGGTGAGCTGAGCTGCAGAGCATGATGATACAGACCTAGGACCTGGAATCAGATGACCATTGTCTCTCATGGATCTCACTGACACACTGCCTGCCTTGTACCAAAGTTCTGTGTCCCTCGTGCTGTACTGATATCCACATCTGAGCCTGGGCCAGTGCCTTCCAAGGCAACGATGTTTAAAGAAGTCCTACAAATTGAGCAAATAACAATTCCTATTTAGCTTCCCTGAGAAGCACCCACAAACAATCATAAGGACTTGTTTGTACGGAAACCTCACACATGAGTCCAGGAGTGGACCTGTCATTCTGCTAAATAAACAGACTATATCACAACAAGGGCCAAACTTCCCAGGTGTTTGATGGTGTTTGATGCATGGATCCCCAAACTCAAAGAATGAGTCACAGAATAATCTTTGAGAGGAAGATTGTGGGTTAAAGGTGAGCTTGAAACAGGATGATTGTCTTGGCCTTTGATGTTCTGTTTTGCACTGTTAAGGGTCACAGCAAGATAGTTCCTGAAACACAGGTTATCATTTTCTTTCCTTCTTTCCTTCCTTTTTTTCTCCCTCCCTCCCTTCCTTTCTTCCTCCCTTTCCCCCTTCTATTTTTATTTCATCCTTTCTTCCTTTCTTTTCATGTGTATGGCTATTTTTACTGCATATATATTTGTGAACCACAAGTATGCGCAGTTCCGTCAGAAACCAGAAGAGGGCATTGTGTACCCAAGAAATGAAATTAAAGATTGGTTATGAGATATTATGGACATACTGGAAATAAGACATGACTCCTCTACAAAAGCATTCAGAGTTCTTAACCACTGATCTATCTCTCAAAACTCTCAGGTGAATATTTTCATAGGCAGAACTGACTGGTAGAAAATAGTGAGCAAGAACTTACTGGAACTATTAATGTCTTGGGAAGATCTAGACCAGAAATTTAGGACTCTGACTTTCCCCATTTGAGACCATTGTTACTAATACCGAGGATATAATGCTAATCCCCGGAAGGATTGCTTCTCTAAAGATTACAATGAGATGAGAGACAGATGCTAAAGTTATTTGAAATCAGTGAGTCCCTAAGCAAAGAGAGCCCTGTGTTAGATGAAGGATCTTTTATAAGATTCAAAACAAAGTCCTGTCCTTTGCCTTCTTGGAGTAGTAATAGCAACATGACAGAAAACACATGATTTCTGTCCAGTAGGTAGGATGTGGCGTCCTGGAATTTGGCATTAATTCTCCAGAGGTGGGTAGTTTAGTCATAGAGTCAAATATAAATTTCCATTCCTTTTCACTTTATAGAACAGCCATCTCAAGCTGTCAATGGCCAAGGTTAATGTTTGTGAAAAACAGCTGCTCCTGCTCCATATACACCTAAAAAAGCCTTGAGGGTGAGGACATGGGATACGTGATTGCAGTCAGACAGCATGTCTGTTACCCATGGTCTCTGAGACAGATAAACACACTGTGTTTTCTGTGCCTCTTTTCCAGTGATAGCAAACAGTGTTAATGAGTGTTGCCATGGTGATAAGGTAACCTCATATATGAAAACACTGGGACAGGACAGCTGTCCAGATAAGCACCATCTGTTATTACTTGCCTACCGGAGAGAATTTGCTTGACTTACTCTCTGAGGACATGGAGTCATCAGGAGGACTTATAGCTTTTGTCCCTCCCCTAGGGCTCATGACTTTCCTGTCAGTCTCATAAACTCACCAAAACAGATGGCTAAATGACTAGACACTGAAACAGCTGGGGTGTGGATGCTGAAACTCAGAAGAAAATGTACACTTGATTAGTGGATGCTTAGGGACTGTATACTGGAGGGACTTTAATCCCAGCCTTCAAAATATTGCAGAGTTATAGTATTGAAGAACATTTGAGTATACTTTGAACAACAAGTTTGCATTATTTACTAGAAAAATAAGTTTCTAGTTGTGATGTGTCTCAGACCTAGTGCACATCTTAATCCAAATACTTTCTTTTTGAAACTTGTAAACAGGATTGAATAAAGTCAACCACTGGTCAAAAAGCACAGCAAGCAAACATGTTCTAGGAACTGACCATAGCATGCTTAAGAAAATAGAGAATGAGAAGGACTGGGGAGGATATATAGAGGGAAGCCCAGGAGGAAGAAGAAGTGAGGGGCATGTGAGTATGAGGAGGCTTCTTGGAGATGGCATAGCAGAAGGAGGCTCTTGGGATGTCAGCTGAGAAAGAAGGTCAGCTGGGAGCTTTTTCTGCCTCTCTGAACTAGCAGGTTTTCACCCCAACATCTGGCTCCAGAATATTTATTGGTAAAACTGTACAATAAAGACTTTGTTAAAAAAAAAAACAGCATTTACCATTCCAATGCATTGAATGACCACATTCACAGAGAAACTGTGTAAGCTGTGAACAAACTGAGAAGTCATGAGATTTGGTAAGAAATTCTCAGAGAGAGAGTTAAGTAATAATAAAAGGAAAAACTTCCCACATTAAGAATGGTAAATACCATAACACTGAACATTAGGACCATATCATGTTACTTTAGATGACTTGAAAAATAGAAGCAGGAGATCCATCTGGAGGGGTAAGTGTGTGCCAGCCTGGCTGGCCAAACACCTCAGGAAGAGAGCATAGTCACCCTCTATAGAAGGAGCTGTGGGCAGGCCTGCTTTTCGTCCCGCACGGCTCCGGAAAGTTAGCTTTACACCCAGAATAACAACATACAAACTGTATTCATTTAAACAATGCTTGGCCCATTACATCTAGCCTCTTCTTGGCTAACTCTCATATATTGATTAACCCAATTCTAATGATCTGTGTAGCACCACAAGGTAGTGGCTTACCGGGAAAGATTTAGCATGTCTGACCTGGTGTCTGGCTCTATGATGTCTGCTTGACTCAGCTTTCTTTCTCCCAGAATTCTGTTCTGTCTACTCCACCCACCTATGTTCTGACCTATCAGATCAAGCAGTTTCTTTATTAACCAATGAAAGTATGATCCTCCTCCATCAACCCTCCAATTCCCTAAACTTTCTGGCCCTTCAGTGGGACTTCTCCCCGGCTACTGGCTTTTTCTGCTTATCCCACACCAGCTTACCCCCAAGCACTTCTTTCCATCTGTGGGGTCCCAGGATACCCCAACTAAGCCTGCTTTGGGGCTAAGGGTCAGGAGACACAGTGGTGAGTGCAAGGCTGCAGGGGTTTCTTTGTTCCACCGAGCTGGGATCTACCAAGCCCACCCTTTTGTCTGCCAGGTCTTTGCAAGCAAGTAGCCCTGATCCAGTAACAGTAGATCCATCCAGAGTGCTAACTGTGTGCCAGCCTGGCCAGCCAAAGGCCCCAGGAAGGGAGCACAGGCACACTCCAATCCCCTAAACTTTCTGGCCATTCAGCGGGGCTTCTTCCTGGGTAATGGCTTTCTCTACATATCCCATCCCAGCTTGCCCCCAAGCACCCCTTTCCATATGCGGGGTATCAGGATCCCATAACTCAGTCTGCTTCGGGGCTGAGGGTCTGGGGACACAGTGGTGAGGGCAAGGCTGCAAGGGTCTCTTTGTTCCACTGAACGGGCATCTACCAAGCACGCCCTTTTGTCTGTGAGGTCTTTTGCCAGAAAGTGGCCCTGATCCAGTACCAGTAGACCCGTCTGGAGGGATCCACCACCACAGCCTACACCAGGGTGGAGAGAATTTGAGAGTCAACTCCAGGGCTGAGGGAACATAAGAGAGGTCAGACCAAGAATAACCCCCATGTACAAAGCCACAGGAAAGATCGGACCAAGCTGCCAAGACTTTTCTAACAGCATTTGAAGGAAGATATGGGCAGGCACCAATGAAGAATTCCTCCAACAATCTAAAAAGCAACATGATAACACCAGAATCTATCGAACATACAACAGGAAGTCTTGAACACCCTAATTCAGAAGTAGAAAAAATAGACTTTAAACGTAGCATTATGAAAGTGTTAGAGACCATTAAACAGGATGTGAAAAAACTCCTTTAAAAAATTGATTAGAAGACTAACAAAAAGTTAGAAGAAATTAATAAATCCCTCAAAGATACCCAAGAAAAAGCGATCAAACAGGTAATGGAAACAGTTCAAGACTTGAAACCTGAAATGGAGGCAATGGAGAAAACACAAACCAAGAGATGACAAGATATGGAAAATCTGGGTAAATGAACAAAAACCACAGAGACAAATATAACCAACAGAATACAAGAGATAAAAGAAAGAATCTCAGATCCTGAAGATACTATAGAGGAAATAAATGCACTGATCAAAGTAAACAGAAAATCCAAGAAATTCTTAAGAAAAAACATCCGGGAGAGCGCTGAGTGCCTGCATACCGGACAGGCCTCAAGGTCCCCTGCAAAAGAGCCCGGGCACCTTCAGCTTGTGCTGCAGGGTCTCCTGTGCTCCGCTGGACCCCGCCCTGCCTGCCACGTTCTTCCTTTTGTCCCCGGCTCATTGGGCTACCAGGCGCCCCTGTTTAGGTGCTGAGGAGTTCCATCTGGATGGGTGAGTGTGTGCTATCCAGGGGCAGATTGTCCCGGAAGAGAGCACAAACCCCCTCCCCCAGCTCCTTCTACAGGGCTGTCTTTCTTACACAAGAACCTGCCTGCAAGCCTGCGCTGTTTGCAAGGTCCTTTGCTCGGGTACAGTTTCCTGCTCCTACATTAAGGCTATCCACCTAGAGGGGTGAGTGCCTGGCTATCAGTCAGGCCTCTAGGACCCCAGCAAGGGAGCCCGAGCACCTTCAGCTTGTGCTGCAAGGTCTCCTGTACTCTACTCGACCCCGCCCTGCCCTCCAAGTTCCCCCTTTTGTCTGCGGGTCATTGGACTACCAGGCATTCATGTTTCGGTGTTGAGGAGTTCCATCTGCATGGGAACGGTTCCTGCTTCTACACTGAGGAGATACACCCAGAGAGTCAGTCACAGCAAAGACTGGACCAAGACACCAGGCCTCTCCTGGCTCCATTTGAAGTAAGAGGTGGGAAGGCTCCAATGCAAGAATTCCTCTAACAACCTGAAAGGCAACATGACATCACCAGAATCCAGGGATCCCAAAATAAGAAGAATTGTACATCCTACTAAAGAGAATTACAAAAAATAGACTCAAAAGTGAATTATATGAAATTAATAGAAGACCTTAAACAGGAGGTGAAAAAGTGCCATAAACAGTAAGAGATTACAAACAAAAAGGTAGAGGAAGTGAATAAATCGCTCAAAGATATCCAAGAAAACGAAGAGAAACAAGAAAAAGCAATCAAACAGTTAAGGGAAGCGGTTCAAGACTTGAAGAATGAAATGGAAGTAATGAAGAAAACACAATCCTAGGGAAGGATGGAGATGGAAAATCTGGGTAAATGAACAGGAACTACAGAGACAAGTACTACCAACAGATTACAAGAGATAGAAGAAAGAATGTCAGACACTAAAGATACCATAGAGAAAATAAACACACTGATCAAAGAAAACAGCAAAACCAACAAAGTCTCATCACAAAACATTCAGGAAATCTGGGACACAATAAAAAGACCAAACCTAAGAATAATAGGGATAGAAGAAGGAGAAGAAGTACAGCTCAATGGTCCAGAAAATATATTTAACAAAATTATAAAAGAAAACTTTCCCAACCTAAAGACAGATACTCCCTTGAAGGTTAAAGAAGCATACAGAACACCGAATAAACTGGACCAAAAAAAAATCTCCTCACCATATAATAATCAAAACACAAAACATACAGAATAAAGAAAAAATATTAAGAGCTGCAAAGGAAAAAGGTCAAGTTACTTACAAAGGTAAATCTATCAGACTTACACCTGACTTCTCTATGGAAACCATGAAAGCCAGAGGTTCCTGGATAGATGTACTGCAGAAACTAAGAGACCATGGATGAAAGCCTAGACTACTATACCCAGCCATGCTTTCATTCACTAAAAATGGAGAAAACAAAATTTTCCAGGATAAAAACAAATTTAAACAATACGTAGCCACAAATCCGGCCTTACAGAGAGTAATAGAAGGAAAATCACAAACCAGGGAGTCCAACAATGCCCACAATAACTCAGACATCTAATGACCCTTCACCAGCACAACTCGAAGAAGGAAAACACACAAACTCTAATTCCAAAAAAAGAAGAAAGAAAGAAAGAAAGAAAGAAAGAAAGAAAGAAAGAAAGAAAG
>JABTXL010003275.1:778434-830426 GCA_025134845.1 Neodon shergylaensis
AAGAAAGAAAGAAAGAAAGAAAGAAAGAAAGAAAGAAAGAAAGAAAGAAAGAAAGAAAAAATGACCGGAGTTAACAACCACTGGTCATTAATATCACTTAATATCAATGGACTCAACTCACCTATAAAGAGGCACAGGCTAAGAGATTGGATATGAAAACAGGATCCAACATTCTGCTGTTTACAAGAAACAACCTTAACCACAAAGACAGGCATCTACTCAGAGTAAACGGCTGGGAAAAGGTTTATCAAGCAAATGGACATAAGAAACAAGCAGGTGTGGCCATACTAATTTCTAACAAAGTTGACTTCAAACTAAAATCAATCAAATAAGATGGAGACAGACATATTTTACACCTAACAGGAAAAAATCATCAGGACAAAGTCTCAATCCTGAATATCTATGCCCCTAATATAAAAGCACCCCACTTACGTAAAAGAAACATTACTAAAACTCAAGTCAGTCATCAAACCACACACACTAATAGTAGGAGATTTCAACACTCCTCTCTCACCAATTGACAGGTCAATCAGACAGAAACCTAACAGAGAAAGAAGAGGATTAAGGGAGATAATGAATCAAGTGGACTTAACAGACATCTATAGATCATTCCACCCAAATAGGAAAGAATATACCTTCTTCTCTGCAGCTCATGGAACCTTCTCGAGAATTGACCACATACTCGGCAACAAAGCAAACTTAAACAGTTACAAAAAAATATTAGTAACCACCTGTGTCTTATCAGATCACCATGGATTAAAGTTAGAATTCAACAACTATGCTACCCCCAGAAAGCCTACAAACTCATGAAAACTGGACAGTCAACTACTGAACCACACCTGGATCAAGGAAGAAATAAAGAAAGAAATTAAAGTCTTTCTTGAATTCAATGAAAATTAAGACTCAACATACTCAAACCTATGGAACACTATGAAAGCACTGCTAAGAGGAAAGTTCATAGCACTAAGTGCCCACTTAAAGGAAACAGAGAAAGCACACATTGAAGACCTAACAGCCCACCTGAAAGCTCTAGAAGAAAAAGAAGCAGACTCACCTAGGAGGAGTAGAACACTGGAAATAATCAAACTAAGGGCTGAAATCAACAAAATAGAAACACAGAAAACAATCCAAAAAATCAATGAAACAAAGAGCTGGTTCTTAGAGAAAATCAACAAGATTGATAAACCCCTATCCAAACTAATCAAACGGCATAGAGAGAATATGCCACCTACCAAGATCAGAAATGAAAAGGGAGACATAACCACAGACACAGAGGAAATTCAGAAAATCATTAGATCTTACTACAAAAGCCTGTATGCCACAAAATTGGAAAATGTAAAAGCAATGGACACTTTTTTAGATAAGTACCATATACCAAAGTTAAAACAGGATCAGGTGAACCATCTAAATAGACCTGTTAGTCACGAAAAATTAGAAATTGTTATAAAAAAAAACCTCCCTACCAAAAATGCCCAGGTCCAGACGGTTTCAATGCAGAATTCTACCAGAACTTCCAAGAAGACCTAATACCTATACACCTTAATGTATTTCACAATATAGAAACAGAAAAGTCATTGCCAAATTCCTTCTATGAAGCTACAGTTACCCTGATACCAAAACCACACAAAGACTTAACCAAGAAAGAGAATTACAGGCCAATCTCACCCATTAACATCGATGCGAAAATCCTCAATAAAATACTGGCAAACCGAATCCAAGAACACATTAGCAAAATTATCCATTATGATCAAGTAGGCTTCATCCCAGGGATGCAGGGCTGGTTCAACATACGAAAATCTATCAATGTAATCCATCATATAAATAAGCTGAAAGAAAAAACCATATGATCATTTCATTAGATGCTGAAAAAGCATTTGACAAAATTCAACATCCCTTTATGATAAATTGTTCACCTGGTCTTGATTAATTTTTGTAAATGGTACTTATATAAAAACAAGTCCATTTCTTTTACATTTTCCAACTGTGTGGCATATAAGCTTTTGTGGTAAGACCTAATGATTCTCTGAATTTCCTCAGTGTCTGTTATTATGTCCCCCTTTTCATTTCTGATCTTGTTAATTTGCATGTTCTCTCTCTGCCTTTTGATTAGTCTGGATAAAGGTTTGTCAATCTTGTTGACTTTCTCAACGAACCAGCTCTTTGTTTCATTGATTCTTTGGATTGTTTTCTGTGTTTCTATTTTGCTGATTTCAGCCCTCAGTTTGATTATTTCCAGACTTCTACTCCTCCTGGGTGAGTCTGCTTCTTTTTTTCTAGAGCTTTCAGCTGTGTTGTTAAGTCTCTAATTTTTTTTTAATTTTGGCACTTAGAGCTATGAACTTTCCTCTTAGCACTGCCTTCATAGAGTCCCATAGGTTTGGGTATGTTGTGTATTATTTTCATTGAATTCAAGGAAGACTTTAATTTCTTTATTTCCTCCCTGACCCAGGTGTGGTTCAGTAGTTGACTATTCAGCTTCCGTGAATTTGTAGGGTTTCTGGGTGTAGAATTATTGTTAAATTCTAACTTTAATCCATGGTGATCCGATAAGACACAGGTGGTTACTAATATTTTTTTTGTATCTGTGGAAGTTTGCTTTCTTACCAAGTATGTGGTCAATTTTTTTTTATTTTTTTTATTGAGAAAAAGAAAGAAAAAAAATTTCTGCCTCCTCCCCGCCTCCCTTTCCCTCCCCTCCTCCCAACCTTCTCCCCCTCCCCCCACTCCTCTCCCTCTCCCTCTCCAGTCCAAAGAGCAGTCAGGGTTCCCTGCCCTGTGGAAAGTCCAAGGCCCTCCCCCCTCTGTCCATGTCTAGGAAGGTGAACATCCAAGGTGGCTAGGCTCCCACAAAGCCCGAACTTGAAGTAGGATCAAAACCCAGGGCCATTGTCCTTGGCTTCTCATCAGCCCCCATTGTTCGCCATGTTCAGAGAGTCTGGTTTTATCCCATGCTTCTTCCGTCTCAGTCCAGCTGGCCTTGGTGAGCTCCCAATAGATCAGCCCCACTGTCTCAGTGGTTGGGTGCACCCCTCGTGGTCCTGACTTCCTTGCTCATGTTCTCCCTCCTTCCGCTCCTCATTGGGAACTTGGGAGCTCAGTCCGGTGCTCCAGTGTGGGTCTCTGTGACTATCTCCATCCATCACCAGATGAAGGTTCTATGGTGATATGCAAGATATTCGTCAGCATTGCTGTAGGATAGGGTCATTTCAGGTTCCCTATCCTCAACTGTCCAAGGAACTAACTGGGGACCTCGCCTTGGGCTCCTGGGAGCCACTCTAGGTTCAAGTCTCTTGCCAACCCTAAGGTGGCTCCCTTAACCAAGAATTGTGCTTCCGTGCTCCCCTATCCAACCTTCCTTTATTCCCATCATCCTGTTTCCCCAAGTTTCCCTCATCCTCCCCTTCTCACTTTTCTCTCCCCATTCCCCGATGCTCCCATCCCACCCCACCCCCAAGATCCCAAATTTTCTCCCCGGCAATTTTGTCTACTTCCCATAGCCAAGAGGATAATTATATGTTTTTCCTTGGGTTCACCTTCTTATTTAGCTTCTTTAGGTTCACCACTATATACTCCGTGACCGTTATTTATGGCTAGAAACCAATTATAAGTGAGCACATCCCATGTTCATCTTTTTGGGTCTGGGTTACCTCACTCAGGATAGTGTTTTCTATTTCCATCCATTTGCATGCAAAATTCGAGAAATCATTGTTTTTTACCGCAGCGTAGTACTCTAATGTGTATATATTCCACACTTTCTTCATCTATTCTTCCATTGAAGGGCATCTAGGTTGTTTCCAGGTTCTGGCTATTACAAATAATACTGTTATGAACATAGTTGAACAAATGCTTTTGTCATGTGATAGGGCATCTCTTGGGTATATTCCCAAGAGTGGTATTGCTGGTTCCAGGGGTAGGTTGATCCCGGATTTCCTGAGAAACCGAACACTGATTTCCAAAGTGGTTGCACAAGATTGCATTCCCACCAGCAATGGATGAGGGTACCCCTTCCTCCACAGCCTCTCCAGCAAAGGCTATCATTGGTGTTTTTGATTTTAGCCATTCTGACATTCTCTTTTATGTACGTGGGTGCTTTTATATTAGGGGCATAGATATTCATGATTGAGACTTAATCCTGGTGAACTGTTCCTGTTATGAGTATAAAATGTCCCTCTCCTTCTCTTCTGATTGATTTTAGTTTGAAGTCAACACTGTTAGAAATTAGTATGGCCATACCTGCTTGTTTCTTAGGTCCATTTGCTTGATAAGTCTTTCCCAGCCCTTTACTCTCAGGAGATGCCTATCTTTGTTGTTGAGGTTGTTTCTTGTAAACAGCAGAATGTTGGATCCTGTTTTCGTATCCAGTCTCTTAGCCTGTGCCTTTTTATAGGTGAGTTGAGTCCATTGATATTAAGTGATATTAATGACCAATGGTTGTTAACTCTGGTCATTTTTTGGTAGTAGAGTTTGTGTATTTCCTATTTTGAGTTGTGCTGGTGAAGGGTCTCTAGATGTCTGAGTTATTGTGGGCATTGTTGGACTCCTTGGTTAGTGATTTTTCTTCTATTACTTTCTGTAAGGCTTTATTTGTGGCTACGTGTTATTTAAATTTGTTTTTATCCTGGAAAATTTTGTTTTCTTCATTTATAGTGAATGAAAGCTTGACTGGGTATAGTATAGTATTTCTAAAATATATATTGAAGTGATTTGCCCTCTCCAAATTTTCTTAGAATCCGTTACTAATTTTGGTCTGCATATTCATTCATAATTTATTTTAAATACAATGTCTTTTGTTTAAATAAAATTATATTTTATTTCATCTTGGCATATTTAAAAAAAATCATCCACCATGATCAAGTCACCTTCATCCCAAAGATGCAGGGGTGGTTCCACATATGAAAATCTATCAGCGTAATCCATCGTATAAATAAACTGAGAGAAAAAAGCCATATGATTATTTCATTAGCTGCTGAAAAAGCATTTGACAATATCCAACACCCCGTCATAATTAAGGTTCTGGAGAGATCAGGGATACAATGATATATGCAGCAAGCCAACATAAAATCAAATGGAGAGAAACTTAAAGAAATTCCACTGAAATCAGAAATAAAACAAGCCTGTAGACTCTCTCCATATCCCTTCAATATAGTTCTTGAAGCCTTGACAATAGCAATAAGACAACAAAAGGAGGTCAAGGGGATTTTCAGATGATAGCACAGTATATTTAACTGACCCCAACAACTCTACTAGAGAACTCCTACAGCTGATAAATACCTTCAGTGATGTGGCAGGATAAAAGATCAACTCAAAAATATCAGTAACCCTCCTATACACAAATAATAAAGAAGCTGAGAGGGAAATCACAGAAACACCACTTTTCACAATAGCTACAAAAGACATAAAATATCTTGGTGTAACACTAACCAAAGAAGTGAAAGACCTATTTGACAAGAACTTTAAGTCTTTGAAGAAAGAAATTGAATAAGATACCATAAAATGGAAAGATCTCCCATGCTCTTGTATAGGTAGGATCAACATAGTAAAAATGGCAATCCTACCAAAAGCCATCTATAGATTCAATGCAATTCCCATCAAAATCCCAACAAAATTCTTCACAGACCTTGAAAGAATAACTTCATTTGGAAAAACAAAAAACCCAGGATAGCCAAAGCAATCCTATACGATTAAAAAAACTTCCAGAGGCATCACCATGCCTGACATCAAGCTCTATTACAGAACTGCAGTATTGAAAAAAGCTTGGATTTGGCATAAAAACAAAGATGTTGATGAATGGAATAGAACTGAGGACCTGGATATTAATCCACACACCTATGAACACCTGATTTTTGTAAAAGAAGCTAAAATTATACAATGGAAAAAAGAAAGCATCTTCAGCAAATGGTGCTGGCATAACTGGATGTCAACATGCAGAAGAATGAAAATAGATCCATATCTATTACCATGCACAAAACTCAAGTCCAAATGGATTAAAGACCTCAATATAAATCTGACCAAACTGAACCTGATAGAAGAAAAAGTGGAAAGTAGCCTTCAATGCATGGGCACAGGAGACCACTTCCTATGTAGAACCCCAGTAGCACAGACACTAAGAGCAACAATGAATAAATGGGACCTCCTGAATCTGAGAAGCTTTTGTAAAGCAAAAGACACTGTCAATATAACAAAGAGGCAGGCTACTGAAAGGGAAAAGATCTCCACCAACCACACATCAGACAGAGGACTGATCTCCAAAATATATAAAGAACTTAAGAAACTAGACATTAAAATTCTAAATAACTCAATTAAAAATGGGATACTGAACAAAACAGAGTATTCTCAACAGAAGAAATTCAAATGGCCAACAGATACTTAAGGACATGTTCAACATTTTTTGCTATCAGAGAAATGCAAATCAAAACAACTCTGAAATACCATCTTATACCTGTCAGAATGGATGAGATCAAAAACACTAATGATAGCTTATGCTAGAGAGGATGTGGAGGAGGGGGAATATGTTGTAATAAGAGCTGCCGGGGCTGAGTCCCCAGCACCCCGGCCGCCTGCTAGCTTATGCCCCGAAATAACAACACACAGATTGTATTCTTTTAAATACTGCTTGGCCCATTATATCTAGCCTCTTCTCGGCTAACTCTCGCACCTGGACTAGCCCATTTCTAATAAGGTATGTAGCACCCCTAGGTGCACTTACCAGGAAGATTCTAGCCTACATCCATCCTGGGTCGGAACTTCATCGATCGTGTCTGCCCTGAGAGGAGCTGTGTCATGTCTCACAGAGGAGCTATGGAGTCTGTCTGAGGCGTCTTACCTCACTTCCTCTTCCTCCCAGCATTCTGTTCTGTTTACTCCTCCCACCTATGTTTTAACCTATGAGGCCAAGCAGTTTCTTTATTATAATTAACCAATGACCTTCCTCCATCAGGAATACTCATCCATTGCAGGTGGGAATGAAAACTGGCACAATCACTTTTTAAAACATCATGGTAGTTTCTCAGAAAATTGGGAATCAACCAACCTCAGGATCCAGCAATACAACTCTTGGGAATATACCCAAAAGATGCTCAATCATACTACAAAAACGTTTCCTCAACTATGTTCATAGCAGCATTATTTGTAATAGCCAGAACCTGAAAACAATCTAGATGCTCCTCAACCGAAGAATGGATAAATAAAGTGTGGAACATATACACGTTAGAGTACTACTTAGCTGTAAAAAACAATGATATCTTGAATTTTGCATGCAAATGGATGGAATTAGAAAAAACTACCCTGAGTGAGATAACCCAGATCCAAAAAGATGAATATCTATGTACTCACTCATAAGTGGATTCTAGCCATAAACAAAGGACGTTGAGCCTACAGTTCATAATCCTAGAGAAACTAAGTAATAAGGTGAGCCAAAGAAAAACATATATAAACCCACCTGGAAAATAAAAACAGACAAGATGACCTGACAAAATTGGGAGTATGGGGAGTATTCTGTTGATTATGCTTGCATCTGTATTTCCTGTTTATTTATGCAGATTATTCACTTCCAGAAATCTCTCGGTTTGTGATTTCTTTTTTTTTTACTTTTTAAAAATAGCTACTAGGTTTTTTTTTCCTTTTTAAATACTACCACTCAAAATTTCCACCTCCTCCCCTCCTCCCATTTCACTCCCACTCCCCGACTCCCCATCCCCCCTCACCATCCAGTCCTAAGAGAGGGCAGGGTACCCTACCCTGTGGGAAGTCCAAGGCCATCCCCCCTCCATCCAGGCCTAGGAAGGTGTGCATTCAAACATACTAGGATCCCAAAAGCCAGTACATGCAGTAGAATCAAATCCCACTGCCATTATCATTGGTTTCTCAGTCAGCCCCCATTGCCATCTGTTCCTACATAAAGGGATTCGAGTTTACAATTCAAATCAGCTGTTCCCTATTCCATAGCAATGAATTTCTCCGTAACATCAGCCTGAACCTTTTCTAAATTTTGCTCTGTCAACAGAGTCTTGTTAAAGAAAGATCTGTTCTCTTCCTGTAGAACTTTAAGCTGATTCTTGAGAATATCATTGTCATGCTTAATAGTTTTTAGACATTCAACCTCTCCCTTAAGAATCCTGGATTCATCTCCAATTGTTTTTAGCGGTTCAACTTCTGCCTTAAGAATCCTGGATTCGTCTCTTAAAGACTCCATCATACTTTTGTTGTCAAACCACCTAAAACCAAGGAAAGCTACTAATCCCAGAAATATCCATAGATGTGGGATGCTAGACACCTCTTGTAAGATTTCCCACATGGCACACTCAAAAAGACCATTAAAGTCCTGAATAGTAATATTCTCAGACTTTTTTTTATAAGAAAAAAAAATTTTTTTTACCTGCAATGACTGGTTCCTGCCAGTGGTGGTGGAAGAGTCCACTTGAGTCCACGTGGAGAGCCGGTCTGAAAGAACTCAAAGACAAAATTTATTGTTCTGCCTGAGGAGTTATAGTGAGTGCGGAAGGGATCACTTTGAATCAGACCAAATCTGCCGCTGTGGCGGTTTGTGTTGCAAAACCGCAGGTATTTAAGCTTCCCAAGCTTCCCTGTTCAGCTCCAAACGCCAAAGCAGAGAGGGAGGGGCTAAGCCCTCTGGCGCGGTGAGCGGGCGGGCGAGCGGAACAAAGAGCCGCGGGGCCTGCGGGGCGGCTCTGGGCACGGCGGACGCGGCTGCCTCAGCGCTGCCCGGGCCAGGCCTGGTGGTGCTAGGGCGGGTGGACGAGAGGGCGGGCCAGCGCGGGGGAGCCGGGGACTTGCTATGAGCTTGGTGGCCACCCACTTGAGTTTAAACGATTTCTGAGCTCCGGTAGTCTTGCTAGCAAAGGCTAATAAAGATCGAGTTCCCCGTATGGGGCGGGGGCTAATCTTTCCCACGTTGGGCGCCAAGTGTGGCGGTTAAGGATTAATCCAGACAATTGTAATAAATATATACAACTTTAATGGAAAAATTAAACTCACGAATCCAAGGTTCCCGCGCAGCACAGGAAACAGGAAGAAGCAGAGAGCTTGCATCTCCTGCGCTCCCAATTTATCAGTAAACATTCGCCCGAGCCAACCCCGCCCAATATGGGCGGGGCCTATCCCTACATCCATCCACATTCAGAGAGTCCGATTTGATCACATGCTCCATCTGTCCCAGTCCAGCTGGTCTTAATGAGCTCAGCTTAGATCAGTCACACTGTCTCAGTTTGTGGATGAACCCCTCATGGTCCTGACTTCCTTGCTCATCTTATCCCTCTTTCTGATCTTCAACTGGACCTTGGGAGCTCAGTCCAGTGCTCCAGTGTGGGTCTCTGTCTCTATCTTCAACCACCTCTGGATGAAGGTTCTATGGTGATATTCAAGATATTCATCAATGTGGCTATGGGACAAGGCCAGTTCAGGTGTTCTCTCCTCTACTGCCCAAGGACCTAACTGGGGACAACCCCTTGGACACCTGGGAATCCCTCTAGAGCCAAGCCTCTTGCCAACCATAAAATGGCTCCCTTAATTAAGATATCTTCTTCCCTGCTCCCATATCCGCCTTTCCTCCATCTCAAACATCCCACTCCCCCAAGCTCTCCCAAATCAACTTCCACCAATGATGCAGGTGGTGTCTGTGTCTCCAGGGTTCACTCTTCCTTCAATCAGTGCAGGTGGATGGAGGCTGTCCTCACTTATTTTTATAACATTTCTTTTACTTTTCTGTATGTGTATGCTGCTTATGTACATAGTATTTGCAGGAGCTTTGATGTGGGAGGTCTTTCTGTCTATGTGTTGTTTTTATTAGTTAATGAATAAAGAATTGCTTTAAGCCTATGGCAGGGAAGAACAGAGCTAGGTGGGGAAAACTAAGTTGAATGCTGGGAGAAAGAAGGGTCGAGTCAGAGGGATGCCATGGAGCCACCACCATAGTCAGACATGCCAGAACTTTGCCAGTGAGCCACTGCCACATGGTGATACGCAGATTAATAGAAATGGATTGAATTAATATAAGAGATAGCCAGTAAGAAGCTAGAACTAGTGGGCCAAGCAGTGATTAATACAGTTTCTGTGTGATTATTTCAGGACTAAGCTACCCAGTCAGCCAGAAAGAACAAGTGGCATTTCCCCCAACAGAGCTCTCTAGGAAACTTTGTGAAATTCCCTAGAGCTGTATTTATAGGAGGTTGGTTGTTTAATAGCAAAACTTAGGTGCTGAGAACTATGCTCAGAGCCTCTAGAAGAGCAACAAGTGTAGTGAAACACTGACCTATATCCGTACTCTTCCTGTCTGATTTTCTTGCTCTGTACATGGAAAACTCTTCTGTACAGATGTGGAGGTTAGAGGATATGAAGAAGTTGAGTCTATTCCCTCCTCCACTATGTAGGACATGGGCATTGACTCAGCATGTCAGCCTTAGCAGCAAGTAATTTTCCCACAGAGTCAACTCTGGTTCAATTATCATTTGGAGAATCTTCCTATTATGGTTTGAAATATTAGTCTTCAAAATATAATGGCTAATGGTGATAATTTTTGAGGAAAAAACAATCTGGCATTTTCCCTCCTCTTAACATTTCCTGGTCACCAAGAGTTTTCTGCTGCTGAACTGGTGTCACCCACTGTCTTCTTTAGGTGCTCTGCAAGCAGAAACTCTGAGCCACCACTCAGGTGCTTATCTTAGGGAACTACAGCTATTCTCTGAGTTCACTCCTCTTATCCACTGTCAATGCATGGTCCCCTCACGTTTGTGTTAGGACACAGGTCTCCAGCTTTACCACTGATTTACACAACCTTAATCAGGCCATATCTCCTGAAGCTTGTTCTATGACAGAGTATAGGATGTCTGTGCTGTGACCTGACTACTCACAATTTACAATACCCGGCTCCTCTATGCCTCCCTGATCTACATCACGAGGTGAGAAATGCTCCATCACCACTAAAAGGTTAAAAAAATTAGGCATTACCTTCATTCTGTGGATCAAGAGAAGATTACTCAATGATGTTTTTCAGAAATAGATGGTGTTCTTAGAAGAGGCTCCTCCAGCCTTCCTCCAGGATCACTGGCATGGTAACTATTTCTCACTCTCTCACTCTCTCTAGCTCTCTCTTATTTTGCTCTTATTTTTAAATCTTTAAAAGTACATCTTTTAGAATTTTCTATAAGCATTTACATTATATTCATTCTCCCTGCCTTTCCCACTCTACGTCCTCTCAAGATTGCTATACCTTCTCAGCTTCATGGCTATTTCTTAATTATTATTATTATTACATCTATTTTCATGTATAAATCAATAAATATATAAATATAATCCGATGGGTCAATTTTGGGTTGCCCATGTGTTTATGGCTGACCATATGGGATTAGATTACATATTGGGTGCTCATACCTGAAGAATACTGACTCTCATTCTCTCATAACTCATTAATTACCTGGAGGTCTTTATATAGAAGTGCAGTCTCTTCGAATTACTCCCATATACCCTGCCATGTCAAATGGTGTCATCACATTTCATATCTATTTATACAACCATACGGTTGAAATTTCTTAGGTAAAGCTCCCTATAATATACAGAAGAAAGAATTTTGCTGTAGACATCTGGTTTTCTGCCTCTTACAGTATTTTCAATCCTCTTCTGACATGTGCCCTGACCTTCAAACAAGGTGGTTGTATTATAGATAGATCAGGTAGGGCTGGACACTCCATGGTGTCTCTCTTAGTTAGGGTTTTATTACTATGAAGAGACACTGTGAGCATATCAACTCTTTAAAGAAAAGAATTTAATTGGGACCAGCTCACAGTTTAGCAGGTTTAGTCCATTACTACCATGGCAAAAAGCATGGTGACAAGCAGGCAGTGTTGGTGCTAGAGAAGGAGCTGAGAGCTCCACATCTTGATCTTCAGGCAGCAGAAAGAGACTGTGAGCCACATTGGGAGTATCTTGACCACATGAGACCTCAAATCCTACCTCCACAGTGACAGACTTCCTTCAACAAGGTCACATTTACCTAAACAAGGCCACACCTTCCAGTTGTGCAACTCCCTATGGATTAAGAATTTAAACAAATGAGTCTATGGGAACATTCCTATACATACACCACAGCATTCATTGTTCGTTTGCTGCATTTGGATTAATTTTGGATTTCTTTGGTAGCCTCTGCTTGTGCAAAAAGAAGGCATCTTTAATGTGGGGCTAAAACTACACTTGCCTGTGGGAATAAGGTTATGTATTAAAATGAACCTAGAAATTCAACTGGTTTAAGAAAGTGGCTATCATGGGTTGTCCTCTAGGATGCGTAAAATCACTATTCATCTACAGTTGATTACATTCCAGTACCAGGCCATGATTTCCCTCCTTTTGAACAGCCTGAATCTAATTAGACAGTTTTTTGGCTACCTTCAAGGTATAACTGCCGTTCTTGAACAATTAGAGTTATCTTGTCATGCTAGTCAATGCTGTGGATTGTAGGAAATACAATTGTGTTGGACAATTGACTGTTTTCCTCTGTTGCCAAGTTGCATAGAATCTTCAAGTACTATCATTTATAGTCCTCAGAGAAGAGGCTTATAAGTTAGATCTAGCAATATTCTGTTGTACTTATATATCATTTCCTTATCCAGTCATCATCCGAGAGGCTTCCTCTGGCAGCAGATGGGAAGAGAACATATGGAGACACCCACCACAGATATCATATGTGTAGGGTTAAAGGACCAATTCAAAGAAACATACCCTGGCCCTGAAACAAGAGTCTAAGAAACATACTCTACTCCTGATCAACTCAAAATGAAAACCAAATAATCCCTGAGAAGGAAAACCAACCAGTCCCTGAGTACAAAAGTTAAGCATCTCTGGGCAAAAATTCCAGCCATTTTCTGAGCTTGTCCAAGCTCAGAAGTGGAAATCCAATCAACTCCCACCCTGAAAATCTTCACCCTGGGAAACCTCTGCCCGTAGGAAACCTTATAAGACCTGTCCTTGTTCAATTTGAAGCTGCCTTTTACCACCCTTCCAGGGCAGCCCCTCTTCTGGATCTCTCCTTACCAATAAATCTCTGGAATGAGGTTTGGGTGATGACTTTTCATCCTAGTGAGGGACAGAGAAGTAAAAAATTTGGTAGGAAGAAACAGAACTGCTACATCTCTGTGGGAAAACTCCCTTAGCAGAGCAGAGTGGGGTTGCAATGGCTCTTCCAGAGAGATTCAGAGATGCTACATTCCTGCATGGAAACCATGCCCCACTGGAACAGACATTTAGGTATCACCTGGATCCCTACCAGGATACCTTTGCCTTCTGAGCTGTATGTCTTACTTAGATTCTGATGGCCAAGATACCTTCCCCTTCTGAGTTGTAGGGATCATCTGGCTTCCAAAGGCCAGGATACCTTCCCCTTCAAAGCTGTAACACTTACAGGTATTGCCTGACTTCCAGCAGCCAGGATAGTTTGCATTTCATATCTGTAGCACCACAAGTATTCTTTGGCTTCAGATGGATAAGCTACCTTTCCTTCCAGAGCTGTACACTTACAATATGGACAGTCTAAATGGGACGTCTCCATCAAATCCATCTCCTCAGAGCTCCAGATAACCCTCAGAAGAGGAAGCAGAAAGAGTATAAGAGGCAGAGGGAATGCAGGAAACCAAGAGTACAAGGATTCAACTAAACAAGGCACATTTGAACTCACAGAGACTGCATCAGCATGCAGAGGGCTTGCATGAGTTGGCACCAGGTCCTCTGCATGTATATTATAAGTATTACCTATATTAGTATTTTTATGAGACCCCTGACTCTGAGAACAAGTGGGTGTCTGACTCTTGTGACTGTTCTTAGGACTCTTTTGCTCCTGTGTGGTTGTAATTTTACAAAACCAATATAATAGTTTTGCTTCATCTTATTATATTTTATTTTATCATGTTTTGCTGTTGTTTCTTACAGGATTATTCTTCTCTAATTGGAGAAAGAAAGGGAGTGGCTCTTTATGTAAGGGATGTGGGAAGGAAGTGGGAAGAGTTGAGAGAGGGCAAACTCTAAACAGTATATACTGTATGAAAAAGAATCTATTTTCAATAAAAAGGAAAAAAGTTTATTCTTCAAAGTGATTACTGGCATTGACAACATTTAGTTAGACTGACTTGGTTTTGAAAGAGCAACATTATTAACATTAGAAGTGAAATTAGAGACCTTGCTGTCCATTTTTCAGATTACTAAAGTTTCCATGACAACTCAATAGAAATAGGGAACTGTACAATGACTTGCATGAAACAGACAAATTCCTAGAGAAACAGAACCTACAGCATTGGGAGCATGAAAAAAGACAAAAGTGATGTCACTTATAACTCATAGGAGTGAATCAATGAAGAAGATTGACAAAAGCTAAGAGTTTTTAATCATGAAAACAGACTAAATAGTATAAGAGAGGCCATTGCTGTAGGGGCACTTGTGAAAAACCACTGCCATCTCAGTACTCAGTGCAGTCATTGACAGCTTTCCCTGTAAGACCAGGACTGACACATGGACGCTGCAGTGACAACTTTTCTTTAATATTCTCTTAGATGTCCTAGACAGGGCGATTAGGCCACACAGATAAATAAAATGTAGCCAGTTAATTGGTTGTAAAATAAATCTGCAGATGACATGAACTTTTTTTGGAAAATCCTAAAGATTCTACAGAAGTTTCTGGAACCTGTAATAGGCACACCCATCTGAGCTCTACTTCTATAAATTAATATTGTGCACAATTAGATGCAGTTTTGTTCCATGCATAGAGAAGATAGTTAACAAGGAAAACTCCACTGGGACCCATGTAGCTCCCTGGAAAGAAGAAACAGAATATATTTTGTGGATGGACTAGGAGCCTTCAGGGGTGGAAACAGGAGGAAACAGGGAGCAGGAGGTGGGATGGAATGAGAGAGTACTTGGGAAAATGACAGGAATGGTGGGGGAATTATAGGAGCAATGTGGTCTTTTCACTGTTGTGGTGAAACCTGGAATGTACAAGAGTGATCTTACTAGAGACTCCTACTAGTGAGGAATAGTCTGAACCAGTCATCTTCTATAACCAAAACAGGTTGTTGTAACTGGGACACCAATCAAACCACAAAACCTTTGAACTACAATCTCTCCTTCCTGTAAGATGTACTGGGGTAATGGTGGAACAGAACTTATGGGAGTGACCAACCAATGGCTGGTCCAAATACACAGCTATACAATAAGAGGGACCCCAAACCTGACACTGCCTGGATAGCCAGGAACCAGAGGATGGATATCCCAGAAATTCACATAGAATCACACATGAGTGAAAAAACATTTCAATGAAATTATTACTAATGATATTCTGATATCTCATAAATAAGTATCTCACCTAATCAGAGAGGCATCAACTCACAATTATGGGAACAGGTGAAAACACACACAGCTAAATATTTGGCAGCAGCAGAAGTATCCCACAGAATAGGGGGAGGATGGATGATAGGAAAGAGAGGGGCCAAGGACACCATAAAAACATAGAACACAGAATCAATAAAGCAGAGCTTACAGAGGACCAAAGAGACTGAAGTGATAATCATGGATCCCGTAGGAGTTTGAGCTAGAGCCTCTGCATACAAGTTACGGTGGTGTGGGTAGGTACTGTTGTAGAACTCCTAGCAGTGGAAGTGGGGTACATTTCTGACTGTTTTGCCTGCCCTTTGAATGATTTTCTTCCTACTGGGCTGCCTCTCCCAGCTCTGAAATGAGGGATTGTGGCAAGTCTAATAGAACTTGACATGCCATATTCTGTAGATACCCCTGGGAGAACTGTTCATTTTTTAAGGGAAAAAGAAAAGTGTGTCTGGGATACAGGGCAAGTGGGAGTTTAGGAAGGACTGAAGGGAGAAGAAACTCTAGTCAGAATGTAATATACGAGAGGAAAATTTTAAAAAAGAAAGAAATACACATTAATAGAAAAAAACTTAATAAGAAATGTCCCACTGTGAATGACACTCTCAAGGTGAAAACAGCATGATCTGCCCTCATGTGAAAGATGTTACATCTGTGTATGAAATAAACTGTAGATCAAATCTATTTAGAAACTAGTTATGTCGACAGTGAAAATGGGCAGACCTTTCTCCTCACTTCACATGCATGACTGATATGCAGGCAGTATTGGGCGTAGGTGAATTAGTTGAACAAGGAATGTATTTGAGCGTATGAGAGGATGGTTTTTCTCTATGCAAACAAGGCACCATTTTCACAGCAGACTGGGAGCATCCAAAAATTTCAGAACTCCTATAATTAGTGTCCAAGAATTCTAAGGTATTGCTATATAATTGAACCACACCTGTGCTCTTAATGTCTTTGAAATTTTGTTTACTGTATTGATATCTTTATTTTTGTTTTAAGAAAACATCACTTCAAATTTTGGCTTCATTTTGTACACACATGTATTCCAGGATTATAGGGTGAATCACCATGCTGGCAGTACCTGAGTAATAACTAATCATTTTCACCACATAACTTTTCACCATTTTATACCCCCTAATAAAGAAATGCCAGCATTCTACTGTGGGATGAGAGGAGAGGTCGCTCACTCATCTTAGCCTAACTGGGGGACTGGTTTGCAAACTGAAGAAATTGGAGACCTCACACTGGTATAGTCCAAAATCCTCTCTCCCTACAGGATCTATTCTGAGTCCACACTTTGTTGGGGACAGAGTCATCTTCTCTGTGAGCTGCAGATTCTCATTATTGAAGATCCAACGGATAGAGACATCAGTATCAGGTGAAATGCAGGTCAAGATCACAGATGTACCTCCTGTGACAGTGGTATCAGTGATTTGCACAAAGGGCTGTGTCACAGACTCTGTGAAGAAACAGAGGAGAATACCAAATGACAGTCATCCAGAGAGTAAACCAAGCCCTCTTAAGTTTATACTTTATAAAGATTCCAGGGGAGAGAATTTCGAGCTGTGACTAAAGACATAGATTGAGCTTTGGATCTGCCACCCAGAGACTGGGTTACTCTGGTTTAGACACTGTTTCCTGTCTCAGTTTTTACACAATAGGACACGTTTCTACACAATAGTCAGATCATTGTTCATGACTAAGCTTAACTCATGGACATGACAATGATCATTCACTGAGTTTGGGATCAGGAAGCTGCTCAGACCAGCAGCATCTGTTACTATTTAGCTGCAGAAGAGAATTTCCTAGACTGGCATCCTGTGGTGATAGAGGGATCTGGAGTAGCTGCCTCCTCTGTTTCTTCCCTTGGAGCTTTGACCTCCCTGTGAAGTCTCATAAGCCCATCAGAGCAATAGGCTAATGGCCTGGACACCTGTCCACTGAGCCTCAGGAGAAGGAGATGCACAGGTGACCTTCCTAACTGCAGCTGCCATGGCTGCACACAGCTGAGTCTATACTCTAGGAGACAGTCAGTCCCATGACTTGGACAGTCAGTCAATAAAGCTTTGTTCCTGTCAGCTCTGATGGGAAATCTAAACAAACAGTTACAAAAAGCTCCCCAATGTCATCTTGAGTTCAGACGGGCAAAGTTCTGGAGTTAGGACTTCCTCACAGGCTCTGTGAAGACCCCATGCCTTTATCAACCAGGGACTGCCTGATTCCCGCTGAGTCTTACTGGGGAGAGCTCCAAGTATCTGCAAGGACACTGACATCCTGGGCTTGAGTTTACCCAGCACAGGTACTCCTCTCTGCAAGTGAATCCAGGTTAGGAGTTCTGATCTATTACAGTTTGTTTACCCAGTGAGTGTCCTGCAGTGATGGCCTAAATCCTGGAGGGGGTGGGGGTAAACAATGCAATGGGGCACAGTCCAATCCTGACACGTTAGTGTATGAAATAGGATGAGCCACACCCAGCAGTCGGAGGCCATAGAGAGTCACTTACTCTTTACATAAATCTGCACATTTGCTCTTTCAATTTTGGAATCTTTGTTTAAAACTTCTAGTGTGTACATCCCTGCATCACTCTCAATGACATCCAGAAGCTGTAGGGATCCAGTTTTGTACACCCTCCCTTTTATTCTCTGTGCAGGCGCCCAAGAGATAGAAGACTTGACTCTGTTGTATTCTACAAGTTTACGGGCTGGGCTCCCATTGTGTGATTTGTGCCAGGAAAACACTCGTGCTTCTTCTGGAAGATTATGAACTTGGAGAAGTACGTCTTCACCTTCAGCAACATAGCGAAGCACCGGTTGGATCATGAGTCGGGAAGAAGTGAGAACATTACAGAACACAGAAAGGGAACCTGGGAGGGAAGAGAGAAAAAGACATCACATGAAAATCACTGTGTTCGGTAAAAAGATGGTGACCTCCAGACTGAGGAGATGGAGTCATCACTCATCCTAGAGTTGCTTGTGTGTTTGTGTGTGTGTGTGTGTGTGTGTGTGGGTGTGTATGACACATAATGAAGGGCAGAAACATTATCTTTCTTGACCTTTCAAAACTCCTCTTTACAAACAATGCCCCTGAAAGTGTCATTTCTTCTATATGGCTGCTTCCTCACTACACTCAGGCAAACACCACACACACTCATGTACACTGAGGTTTGAGGTGATGCCTCCCCTGCACTCAACAGGTCTGGAAGTAATGATCATTTTCTGGTGTTTTTCTTCAGTTTCCTTTGAGGCAATACTCATCCTTTGACTTCACCTAATAGATGCACTTGTAGTATTGTCAAGTGCCCCTTAGCTCTGGGGTTGTGTGGGGGTTGAGAGTAGTCTGGTCTTCAAGGCAGACTCAGCTCTTTAAAATATTTGGGTACTAGGCTTCATGGTTTTGTGTCAATTTGACCCAAGATACAATCATTTTGCAAGAAACGGCCTCAGTTGAAAATGCAACCACCAGATGTGCCTGTGGGCAAAACTGTCGTACATTTTTAAATTGGGGATAGATGCAAAAGGATTCAGATCATTGTGGACAGTTCAAGCCCTGGGCTAGGAGTCTTGGGTGATATAAGAGAGCTGGTTGAGCAAGCATGAAGAGCAAGCCAATAGGAAACACCCATCTGTGATCTCTGCACCAACTCCTGGATTTTGTTAATGAAACTCTCAATGTGAAGGTAATAAATACTCCAGTTTGACACGGATGTTCTAAAATCATTGTTTCTTATGATCTTTGAGAGAATATAAGTGCATTACAATAGACTGAGTCACTTTAGTCCAGCCATGGAAAGATAACAGGATTCAGTTCTCCCAGGTCTAGAGCCCCAATAGAATGGGTTGACTCCGACATGTTAGCTGAGTTACTTTCCATCAAGGTCTTCCTTGATGCACATGGAGACAGAAGATGGAAGCTGATCTTTGGCAATTTGTCTCTATGAGTGAGTCCTCCACTAAGTGCTCAAACCTCCACCCGGGGACACTGTATAAGAGGGAAGAAAAGCTAGGCCAGCCATGGCAGTCCTGTGTGTCTCAGCCCCACCCAGCCCTGAAAACTCACAGAGAATCACTTACTATCCACCTGGAGTTGCACTTGTACATCCTCATGTGTACCATATGATTTCAGAATTCGCAGTTTGTACAATCCGCGGTCTTTCTGACTGACACTGTGAAGCAGCAGGGACCCATCACTGTTTAGTGTCTCCCTGCCACTGTATGCAGGTCCAAACACAATTGGTTTCCTGGATTGTGGACGTCGGATAACCAAAAGGTTCTTGAAGGCAGCCATTCCTTTGAACCAGGCAAAGCCTACAGAATTCTCTGGAATATTGCGAACAAGTAGAAGAACACTTCCCCCTTCAGCAACGCTGGGTGGCACGAATTCAATGGTGGGCTGTGAAGAGGTATCAAGGAGCCCACACTTCCAAAGGTAAGCTAGAAGGGAAGACAAAAATACATCTAAGTTGGATCTTTTATATTTGGCTAAGATGAGGCTCTGTGTCCTGAGCAGCTGTGTCCATAGTTCATTCTAGGGTGGTGGGTGAGTCTCCCTGTCCTACTTGGTGGTCTGCACATGACCTTCATACTCTCATTATCCCCACACTTGTCATTTCCACTATATGGATCTCGCTCTTCAGTTGTCAGTTTGCCTGGGATCTTACCGGAGCAGATCCCTGCTCACGTTTACAGTGGATGAGGGTGGGGTGATGCCTGCCCACCCTCTGCCCCTACCAACACTGTTTTCACTCTCGAGATTTGTTGTTGTTCTGTTCCTATTGGAATGGCAGTTAACACCTGAATTCTCCTAGCTTTCTTTACTTCAAGTTCACTCGAACTGGGACATTGTAAGAACCATACGTTGTTCTGTTTTTTTTTTATTTTATTTTTCAGGACAGGGTTTCTCTGTGTTACAGCCCTAGATGTCCTGGAACTAGCTCTTGTAGACCAGACTGTCCTCAAACTCACAGAGATCTACCTGCCTCTGTCTCCCAAGTGCTGGGATTAAAAGCATGTGGCACCAACACCCGGTAGTCTTGTATTATTTTAAAAATGAAGCCATGCGTGAACTTGAAGCATTCAAGGAGTGAATTCAAATTCTGAGCCTCTCTCCCACTCTGTATTCTTCTCCCCTACAAACACTGAGACTCCTCTCATGACACCAGAGAGTATGTCAGTCCTCTCCTCTCACACACTGTCACTCCTGGTCTCCTCACTTATGAGCAGAAAGCCCTGAGATGTGGTGCACCCTTTACAGAGGAGCACAGAGGGGAACTGCATTGTCTGAGTGAGCTGATCTGTCCTGCCTCCAAAATGTGTGCCTCCAGCACAGCTCACAAACTCTGCTGTCCTTCTCATCTGAGCTGAGGCTCCTCCCAGGAAGGAGCACCTCCCATAGTACAATGGGCTGATAGTGGGTCTGTGTTCAAACCACTTCTCTGCCCCTCCAATGTCAGTGTTGCCCCACGTTCTTTTCCGATTGTCTCCTTGGGTTTCTCTCCTCTAGAACACAGAGTAAGAGTCAAGGGTGACGACCATCCCTGTGACATGAGATAATAGCAGCTCAGCCTGGAACTGCACTCTGCTGTGTGCTGGCTTAGGTTTCTCAGCACTAAAAAGGGGAAATCTGTACAACTGTGCGACAAAGAACCCCAGCTGGGCACCCAGTCTGCCCTGTTTTCAGTGCTCTCAAAATATGGAATTTGCTCCCAGCAGGAAGGTGACAAAACCGACTTTGAGACTCCAGTGGGACCAGGTGGGTTATGTGTGTGGAAAACTGTTCTCCCTGGAGTCACCATCAGACTGGGTTCTGGGCCCAGGATGTGTGAGGAGTCTCAGATCTTGAGTGTGTGGGAGGAGGTGACCTGATTCCTGGAAAACGGCTGTGAGACCCTTCATTCTGCAAGATTTTCAAGACCATGCTCCCACGTCCTCTGCTTCCCTGTGCTCGGTGGCCTTTCTGAGAGGCCTTGGACCTCTATCTAATTGATTTGCCATGGATAACATGCATTTACCAAAGGAAACACATGAAGTGGGAGAGAGAACATGGTCTCCTGGCAGTGTGACAGACACATTAAGCAGTCAGTAGGTCTGAGTATGCTGTGACCAGGATTTCCACATCTGTAAAAACACAGTTGGAACCAGGTTCCTAGGTAAGTTCCTAGTTCAGGCAAAATGCTTTTCTGCCAGTTTATTATGTATCCAGATGACATCCCTGGAGATCATTTGGGGAACTACAGCGCTTATCTGGGAAGGCTCAATCTATCCTGTAACCATTTGCCTACAGGAGAGAATTCCAGGAGCTGCACCCATCCGACAAGCACTTGTCAAAAAACCTGTTTTCTCCGTCCCTATCCTTGGGGACCACAACATTCATATGAACTCTCATATGCCCAACAGAACTGTTAGTTAATGGCCTAGACAACTGCCGACCTATGCTTCCCTGCTGCCTCTCTGAAGAAGATGGCCAAGGGATGTAGCTCAACCAAGGTTCTCATCTGATTCCACACATCACAGGACTTTGACTACCAGGGAGCACTCTTCCTTGGCATAAAGACATCCAAATCCAAAGCTTAGAAAATGCTTCTCATGGATGCAGGGCTGGTTCAAAATACGAAAATCTATCAATGTAATCCATCATATAAATAAACTGAAAGAAAAAACCATATGATCATTTCATTGGATGCTGAAAAAGCATTCGACAAAATTCAACACCCCTTTATGATAAAGGTCTTGGAGAGAATAGGGATACATGGGTCATACCTAAATATAATAAAAGCTATTTACAACAAGCCGACAGCTAACATTAAATTAAATGGAGAAAAACTTAAAGCCATCCCACTAAAATCAGCAACACAACAAGGCTGTCCACTCTCTCCATACCTCTACAATATAGTGCTTGAAGTTCTAGCAATAGCAATAAGACAACATAAGGGGATCAAGAGGATTCGAATCGGAAAGAAAGAAGTTAAACTTTCGTTATTTGCAGATGATATGATAGTGTACATAAGCGACCCCCAAAACTCAACCAAAGAACTCCTACAGCTGATAAACACCTTTAGTAATGTGGCAGGATACAAGATCAACTCCAAAAAATCAGTTGCCTTCCTATACACTAAGGATAAGGAAGCAGAGAGGGAAATCAGAGAAGCATCACCTTTCAAGATAGCCACAAATAGCATAAAATATCTTGGGGTAACTCTGACCAAGGAAGAGAAAGATTGATTTGACAAGAACTTTAAGTCTTTGAAGAAAGAAAATGAAGATGACACCAGAAAATTTAAGGATCTCCCTTGCTCTTGATTGGAAGGATCAACATAGTAAAAATGGCAATTCTACCAAAAGCAATCTATAGATTCAATGCAATCCCCATCAAAATCCCATCAAAATTCTTTATGGACCTTGAGAAGACAATAATTAACTTTATATGGAAAAACAAAAAACCCAGGATAGCCAAAACAATCTTATACAATGAAAAATCGTCTGGAGGGCATTACCATCCCTGACTTCAAACTCTATTACAGAGATACAGTATTGAAAACAGCTTGGTATTGGCATAAAAACAGAGAAGTCGACCAATGGACTCGAATAGAAGACTCGGACTTTAACCCACAAACCTATGAACACCTGATTTTCGATAAAGAAGCTAAAAGTATACAATGGAAAAAAGAGAGCATCTTCAACAAATTGTGCTGGCAAAACTGGATGTCAATATGTAGAAGAATGAAAATAGATTTGTATCTATCACCATGCACAAAACTCAAGTCCAAATGGATTAAAGACCTCAATATTAGTCTAAACACACTGAACATGATAGAAGAGAAAGTGGAAAGTACTCTACATCATATGGGCACAGGAGACTACTTCCTACGTATAACCCTAGCAGTACAGACACTAAGAGCATCATTGAATAAATGGGACCTCCTGAGACTGAGAAGCTTCTGTAAAGCAAAGCACACTGTCACTAAGACAAAATGGCAACCCACCGACTGGGAGAAGATCTTCACCAACCCCGCAACTGACAAAGGTCTGATCTCCAAAATATATAAAGAACTCAAGAAATTAGACTTTAAAATGCTAATCAAACCAATTATAAAATTGGGGAACTGAGCTGAACAGAGAATTCTCAACAGAAAAAGTTAAAATGGCCAAAAGGTCATGCTCAACTTCCTTAGCGATCAGGGAAATGCAAATCAAGACAACTTTAAGATACCATCTTACACCTGTCAGAATGGCTAAAATCAAAAACACCAATGATAGCCTTTGATGGAGAGGTTGTGGAGTAAGGGGTACACTCATCCATTGCTGGTGGGAATGCAAACTTGTGCAACCACTTTGGAAAGCAGTGTGGCGGTTTCTCAGGAAATTTGGGATCAACCTACCCCTGGACCCAGCAATACCACTCTTGGGAATATACCCAAGAGATGCCCTATCATACAACAAAAGTATATGCTCAACTATGTTCATATGTTCAGGCCTGGGTCTGAAAAAGCATGGGATAAAACCGGACTCACTAAACATAGAGGTCAATGAGGACTACTGAGAAGTCAAGAACAATGGCACCGCATTTTGATCCTACTGCACATACTGGCTTTGTGGGAGCCTAGGCTTTTTGGATGCTCACCTTACTAGACCTGGAAGGAGGTGGGAGTCTTTGGACTTCCCACAGGGCAGGGAACCCTGACCGCTCTTCGGGCTGATGAGGGAGGGGGAGTTAATTGCGGGAGGGGGAAGGAAATGGGAGGCGGTGGCAGGGAGGAGGCAGAAATCTTTAATAAACAAATAAATAAAATAAAGGAGGGTCCTCCCAATTCTAATCCAAAAAAAAAAAAAGAAAAAAGAAAATGCTTCTCATGGACACCTGAAGTTGAGTCTGGGAAAGAAGTCTTGAGGCAGGGTGTCCCAGTGCTCATATCTCTGGGGATTCCATGTTTTCCTCAACCAGGCTCAATGTTGATTCCCTCCGAGTCTTTCTCAAGGAAACATTCATGATAAGAACCTTTAGAGTCTAGACAGGAGCTGATATCCTTGGATGAACTACCCATCAAACATCTACTGGTGTGCAAGGTGAAGTCAAACGAAGGATTCTGATCTATTGCCTTTATTCTAAACCTTGTGAGTCCCAAACTAAATGCTCAAAACCCAAATGAGAACACAATGCATAGGGAAGGTAAGCACATACCCCACTCCTGTAAGTGTTCAGTGGAATGAACCTCACCCAGCGAACAGAGTTCACAACGAATAACTTACCATACACGTTGAGGTATGCGTACGTTGTTGATATGACATTTCCATGTATATTATAGGTTCGTATGGTATAGAAGCCTGTGTCTTTCAAGTTGACCTTTTCAAGGAGCATGGATCCATTGTGAAATATTGTCTCTCTGCTGCTGTGTGCAAGACCTGGCCTATTTAAATTGTCAGGCAGTTCATATTTTGCAATCGTATTTGAGGACCCTCTGAACCAGGCAATGGTTTTAAATTTCTCTGGCAGATTGTGGACAAGGAATAGGACATCATCTCCTTCGCCCACTCGGGATGGCACTGACACAGTGGTCACAAAGGCAGTGGTGGACAGGTGCCAGAAGGTTAAAAGGAAGGCTAGAAGGGAGTTGAGAAAAAAAATCCTCCAGTGTTAAACGGTTGTAATCAACACTAAGCTTTGGTGTTTAAATAGGGGTGTGCCCACCCTCGTTTGCAGACTTGAGTAACATTAGATCCATTGACTCAGAATGTCTGAGTGTGTCATTAACTCTCTGAGGAATTCTCTGCTCACGTGTCTTTTTGGTTCCCCCACTAAGTGCCCCTTATCCCTCCTCACATAGAGTATATCTATGACAATCACTGCCTCTCTGAACTCCTTTCTGGAAAGGCCTCACTTTCTGACTTTTTTCCTCTGGTTTTGTTTTTTTAAGACAAGTTTTCTCTGTGTATCCTTGGCTGTCCTGGAAGTTACTCTGTAGACCAGGCTGGCCTTGAACTCACAGAGATCGCCTGCCTCTGTGTCCCAAGTGCTAGGATTAAAGACCTGAGCTGACATTGCCTGGCATAACCAGGAATTTGTAGAGACAGGATCAGTCAGATCGTTTTGAAGGGTCATTTCCTGGAGAATATTCAGACACTAGTGGATAAAGGGGAAAAAAAGGAAGGAAAGTGGAATGTGTCTCCATGGATTTCTCTTCATAGTTCTTAGGTTTGAAATTTATGACAGTAATTATCTTCAAGAGTGAAATAAATTATTTTAGATTTACTTATATAAATATATGTGTTTATTTGTGAAGACTGGTGTCTCTTTGTGCACATATGAAGATGTATGCCACAAATTTATGTGAGGCACATGTGCTAGGGTGTGCATGTGTGGGTGCATGTCACAGCACCTATGTGGAGGACAGAGTAGAGCATGCAGGAGTCTGTTCTCTCCATCTACTGTGTGGGAGCTGAGGATTGGTTTCATGTTGTCATATCTTCCCACACTGAGACATCCCACTAGCTGTCCCATTTGATCTCTATATGGAGGGTCATGCTGTCAGAGTGGGTAACATTGAAGTCAATGAAATTCACTGTGAATATGGAGTGCTTGAGGCTTTTTTCTTACCATCATCACCCCCTGTCCTCTAAGAGCTTCTGGATGCTGAGCCTCTGTCCCTTACTGTACCTTATGCACCAAAGCTGCAAACAGAAACCTTGAGTCTCCTCCCAAGATCCTGTCCTCCTCTTTAGGAAACTCCAGCCTGCCTCTGAGTCCCCCTCCCCACACAGTAAGGGAGTGGGTACCCTTACCTGTGAGAAGAAGCCTCTGCCAGTGGGTACACCACTTGCAGAGAAGCACTGAGGACTCCATCAATCTTCTCACTGGCTGTTCTCCGTCTGAGGAGAAGAACCTCAGCTCCAACAAAGAACTCAGGCTCTGCTGTTCTTCCTCCTTCTGGGCTGAGATTCTTCTCAGAAAGAAGCACTTCTCAGAATCCAATGGGCTGTGAGTGGTGGGTTTCAGTCTACGGCACTGCTCAAACGCTTCCACTCTCAGTGATGCCCTGCATCCTTCTCAACTTCCCTTTATGTTCCTTCACCAAGACACAAATTGTGCAACAAGGCTGATAAGCATCCTCATGGCCTCAGGAACAATGGCTCATCCTGGGGCTGACATCTGTTCTGTTCTTGCCTTGGGTCTGTCAGCACAAAGCAGGGAGCATCTATCATGCCTATGTGTCCTTGTGACACAGAGACCGAGCTGAGCATCCAGTCTGTCCTGTATTTACTTAACCCCTACTGGAAGGTGACAGAAATATCTCTGAGGACTGGAAAGAGAGCAGCTGAATGATGACTAGGAAGGAAGATCAATCCTTTATCACTGATGTCACCAGTCAAATTAATGATTCAGGAGAGAGGCCCAGAAGCAGTTGTGTGAGGAGTTTCATGTCTCAGTGTTGGAGAAGAGGTGGCCTGTGTGTCCTTCACCTCTGTGGGCTCCATCTTTCTATGGAGGGTTTCAAGGCAACATCCTAGCATTGTGTGTTGGTTGTGCACATGTCCTTCTCTCCGATCTCTCTTGGTCACCTTTACCCTTCCTAGGTGATTCCCCAGTAGTAATCTTGTCTTCTCCTAAGAGAGATGACAGAAGAGAGGGACCTTCACAGTCCCCATGCAGAAAGGTGTTCTCAGACAATGGAAGGAACCCATAAGTCAAAGTGTGATCTGGGGGTGGGAGTTAAAGTTTAGTAGGGTCAGAGATGGAAAGCAGTCTGCTTAGGAAAACAATTTTCAGATCATTGACCAAATGCCCTGCTATTGCCAACTTGAGATCACTGGGAGAACTGTAATATCATGTCTAGGGCTACAGCAGGCATGATGAAGAAGCCAAATGAGGCCTTCCCTGATACTTTCAGCACAGGTGGGATGCGGGGCCTGTCATCCTCATCACAGTGCCCTTCAGGTCTCCTCATTCTTTTCACTGTAGGATGGGTCTAGACAAGGTTCCAGATTTGTCCTGAGAAGCTCTGGACTAAAGATGGAGGTGGTGTGAATCCAGAGGATAGGCACTCCCAGGAGAAGCCTTGTGCTCAGGAAATTGCAGAGGAAAAGTCCTAGGACATTTCTCTGGAGATAAAGTACAATACATAGCTGAGCAGGGTCGTGAATGCCTTTAATTCCAGCATTCAGGAGGCAGAGGCAGGTAGCTCTCTTAGATCTAGGCCAGCCTGGTCTATGAAGCAGTGTTGGATTTTTTCAAAGGCTTTTTTGGCATCGAATGAGATGGTCATGTGAATGTTTGCCTTTCAGGTTGTTTATATGATGGGTTAAACTCAAAGATTTTCATATGTTGAACCATCCCAGATTCTCTGGGAAGAAGCCCACTAGATCATGCTGGATGATCTCTTTGATGTTTCCTTGGATTCTAAATTTTTTGTTTTATTGAATATTATTTGCATTTATGTTCCTGAAGAAAACTTGCCTGTAATTCTCTTCCTTTTTTGAGGCTCTGTTTGGTTGGGGTATCGGGGTGACTGTGACCTCATAAAAAGAATTTGAAAATGTTCTTTTGTTTCTCTTTTGTGAAATAATTTGAAGAGTATTGATTAAGTCTTCTCTGAAATCCAGGTAGAATTCTGTGCTAAAATCATCTGGCTCTGGTCTTCTTTGGTTGGGAGACTTTTAATCACTGCTTCTATGGCCTTGGGGGTAATAAGTCTATTTAAATTTTCCACATGATCTTGATTTACGGTTGAAGGAGCTGCGGGCTGCGTTCCTGCCACCCAGCTCCCAGCCACCTGGATAGTTTATGCCCCAAAATAACAACACACAAACTGTATTCTTTTAAACACTGCTTGGCCCATTAGCTCTAGCCCTTACTGGCTAATTCTCATATCCCGATCAACCCATCTCTAATAATCTGTGTAGCACCAGTCTTACCAGAAAAGATTCGGCATGTCTGACCTGGCAGCTTGCTTCATCATGCCTGCCCTGGAGCACAGAAGCATGGTGTCTGTCTGAGGCGTCTTACTTCACTTCCTCTTTCTCCCAGCATTCTGTTCTGTTTACTCCACCCACCTATGTTCTAACCTATCAGGGCCAAGCAGTTTCTTTATTAATTAACCAATGAATTTCCTCCATCATTTCCCCTTTTTCTGTTTAAACAAAAAAAGGCTTTAACATAGCAAAATTACATATAGCAAAACAGTTATCAAGTTAAAATTACAATATTTACATCTATTTTATCTTTATCATAACTAAGGAAAACTATAACTAACTATTCTTCAACTCCATCAAAGATTCCTTAAGCAAACAAGAAATAAGCAACTTCCAAACTCTAGAAATGACAGAGACATTTTGCTGCCTGGACAGTCACCCAAAGTTTCTCTGTACTGTTGGGGCATGCATCTTCGGCCTACAGGTCCATAGTATCCAGCAGACATTTCCATGAAGCAGGAAATTTCAAAGTCAGTTCAGTCACTATCTGCTCTGTCCTGCAGAATGTCTCACAGACTCCTTCATGAATCAGGAACCCCAAAAGATCATCTCACCTTTAGGCAAGTTCAGTAGTCCTCCCTCTGCGGGTTCTCTGTGTCCAGTTTATGCATCAGTCCAGGCAAGAGCAGTTTCTTGCCCAAATGGCTAACCAACTCCATAAGGATCCTCTTCGATGCCCATCTTCCTCTCAAAGTAGATTGGTGCTGCCAGGAGCAAACGTGTCTCATTGTCATGAAAATCCCTAAATTATTAAAACATTTAAATGCCATATTCTGCAATCTTTGAAAGATATGAAGAATGCCTAACTGAAATATATCTCAATATATCTAGAAAATCTAACTAACTTGACTACAAGCTTGACTATTATCGATGATTATCCATTAACAACCTATATTTCTAATTATACATTACATTTTTAAATGAACTATACAATCACAATACCTTAATCAAGATCAGAAACACATATACATATAACAAAATTGACCTTAAATTTAAATCACTAAAGCAAAATCCATATCAATTCAAATTATTCATACCTATATCACATCCCCCTTTAAATGTAAAAAAAATTTGTAAGCAATATTTGGGAATATGGGTGCAGTTTTTTCTCTCCAAACTGATTCCTGCTGTATGGGGGCACTGTTAATCAGGTCTTTCATGGTATAAACTGTGTGCTAGATTCATCTCAGTCAGCAGTCGAATAAAGTAATTTTTTGAAGGTGTTCACAGCAACCCTTCAGGAGGGCATGGTCTATCATACCATATTGGGATAGAAGTAACCCACAGGGTCTCATCCTCTGTGAAAACAAAATAAGAAACTCCTTTTTAAAGCATCATGTCCTTAGATCCAAATTTTAAAGTCAAGGTATTTTCAAATATCTATCTTGGATTAGTTCAGCAGCATTTACAAACGAATATCTTTTAGCAGCTGTTGCTCCTTTTTCAGCAGTCAAACAATTCAAAGAGAGCATAATAGCATACAGTATCAAAATTCTCTGTGTATTTTTGATCTTTATGCAGCTTTATTTTAACCTCTATTTCATTTATATTTTGAGACAAGATCTCTGTATATCTTTGTCCTAGAATAACTCTGTAGACCAGGCTGTCCTTGAACTCTCAAAGATCCACCTGTCTCTGCCTTCCAGGCATTGGGATTAAAGGCATGTGCTACCACACCTTGAAGTCTCAGAGGTCAATCTATCTCTGCCTTCCAAGTGTTGGGATTAAAGGTGTGTCCTACCACAACCAACTACTCTCTTTCTTCCTTTTTTTGTTTTTTACTTTAAGAACTTTAACTTTGTCCTTAGCTTCTCATCAGCCCAAATTGTTCTCCATGTCCAGAGAGTGCGGTTTTATCCCATGCTTTTTCAGTCACAATCAGCTGGCCTTGGTGAGCTCCCAATAGATCAGCCCCACTGTCTCAGGTTTTGATCCTACTTCATGTTCTGGATTTGTGGGAGCCTAGCCAGTTTGGATGTTCACCTTCCTAGACATGGATGGAGGGGGGAGGACCTTGGACTTTCCACAGGGCAGGGAACCCTGTCTGCTATTTGGACTGGAGAGGGTGGGGGAGAGGAGTGGGGGGAGGGGGAGAAGGGTGGGAGGAGGGGAAGGGAAATGGGAGGCTGGGAGGAGGCGGAAACTATTTTTTTCCTTTTCTCAATAAAAAAATAAAAAAAAAGAAAGTAGGAGACAGTGGGGAGGTGGGGTTCTCCAGTTAAGAGGAGGACTAGGAGTGAATATGATCAAAATGCATTGTAGGAAGTTCTCAGAGAATTAATAAAATCTTGCAAAGGCACCAGGGAAAAAAGCAGCTTTGTATGCTAGTTGTCAATGTTCCTACAGCCTTAAAGCAATCTGAAAACTGCTATAAAGGCAAAATGAAACTACTTCTGTACTAGGACCTGGCAACTCCACTCTTTAGAAACAAACACTCTAGCGCAAAGGGTGTATGGGAAAAGGTGTTTGTTGTAGTATCGTTTGTACTCTCCAAAAAAACAACCAAATTGTCCATCCTCTAAAAAAGTACTTGATTGAACTTTATTTTATTCATTGTGCAATATTACTTTGCATGTGTGATGAAAACTTTATACTATTTACATCACAACCTCAGTAATGTTCTATGTACTGGGAAAATCATGAATGGGAAGGAAGTCAAATGCGGAGGTGCTGAAAGCGAGAACGAAAATAGTTAACCCGAGTAAGAAGTGGGAGAAAATGAGGAAAAAAGCCACAGCTGTGAAATGGAATTTCCCTTGTATGTTATTACCTTATGAGATAAGAATATCGAGGAAACAAGAATATGACGTAGAAGCACAATACACAGTCACAGAGCATTTGTAGCACTTGTGTTTGTGGTTTCTCATATTATGTAGCTTCATAAATAAAATAAAATAATAAATAATAATAAATAAAATAATAAAGTAAGAAAAAAGAACTTTAACTTTTAGCCTGCATATATTTTTAACACACTGTAAACCATTTAGAAATTTTCTTTGTCTTGGAATCTCTCTTTACTGTATATCTTTCTTTTTCTGACCACGAGTCTTTAATTTACCAAGCAATATCAGTAGGACTAAAGCCATAGGTTTGACGGCTGGATCCAGCCCATTCCTTAGCTTTCCAGCCTCATGGCTGAGGTACCAGCAGTAGCCATTTTTATTGCCACAACTCTATGGCATTTCAAGGTCTTTGCCAGCAAACAAGCTACAACACTCAAATGCTCTCTCTGTAGCTGACCTCCTGCCTCAAAGAGTCAGAGTTTGCCCTAGCAGGACTGCCCAGAAAGCCGGCATTTTAAAACAACTCAGCTTTTTTCCTGCTACTGCTGAAAACAAACAAGCATTCAGTCGGCTTTTATCAACACCATTTAAGTGTTTCGTGGCAGGACCTCTTAAGAGCTGCAGGGTTTTGCAGCTAAAGCTGAGTCAGGAAGCCTCTCTTATGTGAGAGCGCTTGCTTGCCTCTAGCAAGCAGAGCAGACCCAAGAAATTGCTGCTACCAAGAAAACATGCTTTACTCTATTCTTTCCCAAGCTTTCTCAAGCTTTCTGTGGATTCAGTTGTCCACACGTTGGGTAGCCATTCTGTGGAAGGGAGCTGCGGGCTGCTTTCCTGCCACCCAGCTCCCAGCCACCTGGATAGTTTATGCCCCAAAATAACAACACACAAACTGTATTCTTTTAAACACTGCTTGGCCCATTAGCTCTAGCCCTTACTGGCTAATTCTCATATCCCGATCAACCCATCTCTAATAATCTGTGTAGCACCAGTCTTACCGGAAAAGATTCAGCATGTCTGACCTAGCGGCTTGCTTCATCATGCCTGCCCTGGAGCACAGAAGCATGGTATCTGTCTGAGGCATCTTACCTCATTTCCTCTTCCTCCCAACATTCTGTTCTGTTTACTCCACCCACCTATGTTCTAACCTATCAGGGCCAAGCAGTTTCTTTATTAATTAACCAATGACCTTCCTCCATCAATTTACCTTTGGTAAGTGGTGTGTATTGTCCATTTTTTTAATGTTTCTAAATTCATGGAAAACAGGTTTTGGAAGTATGACCTAGTGATTCTTTGGATTTCCTTGGTGTCTGTTGTTATGTCCCCCATTTCATTTCAAATTTTGTTAATTTGGATATTTTCTCTCTGCCTTTTAGTTGGTTTGAATGAGGGTTGGTGGTTTCAATGATTCCTTGTATTGTTCTCATGGTTTATATTTTATTGACTTAGTCCTTGGTTTGAATGTTTCCTGCCGCCGTCTACTCCTCCTGTGTGTGTTTTCTTCCTTTTGCTGCAGAGCTCTCAGGTGTGCTGTTAGGTCACTAATATGAGATCTCTCTAATTTCCATATGAAGGCATTTGGTGCTATGAATTGTCCCTTAGCACCACTTTCATTGTCTCCCAGAACTTTGGGTATTTTCTGTGTTCATTCAATTCTAGGAAGTCTTTAATTTCTTTATTTCTTCCTTGACTCAGTGGTACTTCCATAGAGAGTTGTTCAGTTTCCATTAGTTTATAAGTTTTCTATTGTTTCCTTTTTTTAAACCCCAGCTTTAATCCACGGTAATCTGATAAAATACAGGGGATTATTTCAATTGTCTTGTATTTATTCAGACTTGCTTTGTGATCAAGTATATGGCCAATTTTGGATAATGTTTCATGAGATGCTGAGAAAAAAGTTTATTCTTTTGTATTTAGGTGAAATGTTCTATACATGCATGTTAAGTCCATTTTAGTCATAACATTTGTTAATTCTTTATTTCTCTGTTTATTTACTATCTGGACAATGTATCCATTGGTGAGAGTGGGGTGTTGAAGTCTCCTACTATTAATGCATGGAGTTCAATATGTGATTTGAGCTTTACCAACTCCACTTTTATAAATGTAGGTGCTCCTGTATTTGCAGCATAAATATCCAGAATATTGAGATATCATCTTGGGAGGGTTGTTATTTGATGAATATGAAATGTCCTTTGCTATCTCTTTTGATTAATTTTGGTTTGAAGTCTAATTGTTAAATATTACAGACTCTAAACCAGATTGCTTCTTAGGCAGTTTGATTGAAAAAAAAATCTTTTTCCAACTCTTTACTCTGATGCAGTATTGAGGCTCTATTGAGGCTGGGAGCTCTACATCTGGCAGTTAGCTTTGCCTTTGATGCAGCAGGGTGTCTTTGCTCTTAATCTGTGGCCTGCACCTCTTCTTCTGATTGATATGGCCTGTGCCTGAGTAACGGATGTCAGCCAGAAATAAGAACAGGGATTGACAGCAGTAAAGTTGATGATCTGGGACAGCTTACTCAGTGGGATCAAAATCTAGGGAGTATTGCCTTTCAGCTGGCAGGCAGGCCATTCACCTGTTCTTCTGAGTAGTGTGGCCTGTGCCTCAAAACTTTGTTTTCCCCTGAGGTGATATTGGGAAGTATAGGGTGACAAGTAATGTTAACTAGGACATTGATTCAAACTGTTAAGTCCTCCTCCTCCATAGAGAAATTCCAGAGGAAGTTCCCTATTCTCCAAGTGAGTGTCCCTCTTTGTTTGCCAGCTTATAACACATACTGGTGTCCAGTCAGAGCTGGGGTACAGTTCAAGGACATCTACCCTGGGTGTCACATTTCCCACTTCCCAAATGATGACTTAAGGGACACTGATATCCACAACAAAACACTGTGAAGAGTTAACAAAACAGCATCATCAAAACATAAGTGTCATCCTGACTCAGGACAGGCCTCACAGGCACATTCATCACATGACCTCTCTGGCTCCATTGGAAACAAAACTGAAGCCAGCCAAAAACCAGCTGAGACGAGACAGGATCTAGGAGCATCATGAGCAGGGCTCAAGGTTCTGGGTGTTCCTTCTGGGTCATAGAGATCATCATAAGAATTGGGGACAGGAATTCATGAGTTAGTAACAGAATGAAAAATCTATCTGATTTTAAGTCTCTCTGCCTGAGAAGTTCTTTCCTCCTAGGAGAACTCCCTACTTCACATTCCAATGCCAGGCTAAAGTGAGCTAAGAAAAACCAGAAATGAAAGAAGAGGAAGACGCATAGTTGGAATCTCTTAAGAAGTTGGGATTTCTTTGTGCCCATGACACAAACTGAGAATTAATTTCCATATCTATCCATAAAACCAGGTTTAACCAAAGCTCAATGCTGGCATTTCAGGGATCCACTTCCCAAGACCTGTAATATTCTTCACGTTGGTCCTATTTATGCCTATGGCTGAGTTCTAGACAAGGGAAATAAATGATTGAAAAATATTAGTAATGATTTTAGGGTTAAAAAACTCTTGTCAGAATCTTAGTTAAGAGAGCCACCTTAGGGTTGGCAAGAGACTTGAACCTAGAGTGGCTCCCAGGAGCCCAAGGCGAGGTCCCCAGTTAGTTCCTTGGGCAGCTGAGGATAGGGAACCTGAAATGACCCTATCCTACAGCAATGCTGACGAATATCTTACATATCACCATAGAACCTTTATCTGGTGATGGATGGAGATAGTCACAGAGACCCACACTGGAGCACCGGACTGAGCTCCCAAGTTCCCAATGAGGAGCAGAAGGAGGGAGAACATGAGCAAGAAAGTCAGGACCACGAGGGGTGCACCCAACCACTGAGACAGTATGGCTGATCTATTGGGAGCTCACCAAGGCCAGCAGGACTGTGACGGAAGAAGCATGGGATAAAACCAGACTCTCTGAACATGGCAAATAATGGGGGCTGATGAGAAGCCAAGGACAATGGCCCTGGGTTTTGATCCAACTTCAAGTTCTGGCTTTGTGGGAGCCTAGCCAGTTTGGATGTTCACCTTCCTAGACATGGACGGAGAGGGGAGTACCTTGGACTCTCCACAGGGCAGGGAACCCTGACTGCTCTTTGGACTGGAGAGGGAGGAGGAGAGGAGTGGCGGGAGGGGGAGAAGGGTGGAAGGAGAGGGAGGGAAATGGGAGGCTGGGAGGCGGCGGAAACTTTTTTTTTTTCGTTTTCTCAATAAAAAATAAAAAAAAATAAAAAAAAACTCTTGTCAGGATATCTGGGGTTCTCCATTGATAAACCAAGAGTACTGTGCATGTGAGTGAGAGGCAACATTGCAGAAGAGGTTGAAGTTTGTTCCTGAATATACATATTATCTGACAGGGATATGATCAGATCACCTGAACATATGGAGCATAATGAATAAAGACATGTGTGATGCCTGCAAAGAAATAGGGAACTCCTGGTTCATAAAAAATTCTAGCATCTGTTCAATTACTTTAGTTGAGCAGATCCAAACCAGAGCTGGGGTACGGATTAGTAGAAGAGTACTCATATAGCATACACAAGTCTTTGATCCATCACTGGTACAACACACATAACACCCCCACTGGACTCTCATATGTGTGCTGAGCCTGAGTCTAAGATGTTCCCTGTCATCATCACCTTGAACCTGTCTAGGGAGAAGTCCCCCCCAACCCATTCTAGCTCAATACTGGACCAGACTGCATGTGCTGTGCTAGATCAGGATAACATGACCAGTCTAGTTATCTGTTTGGTGGGTCTGTGTCAATACTAAAGAGTGGCTAAGAGTCTAAGTCCTAACTCTCTCTGTGTAGACAATTCTAGTCATGAGGGAACAGAAATTACACAGAAGTAACATTCAGGCTGAGTGGGTCTCTTTAAGTGGTAGTCACTCATTTGCAGATCATAAAATCATAGGGTCATGTGTCAGTGGTCATGTGTCATGTTCCCTCTGACAGTAAAAACCTGTCACTTTCTGAGAGGCTTTGATGATTTATTTCCTCACAAGTAGGTTGTATTCTGGCATTCATGTGCATGCTTTAAGGATAGTATCCTCAATCTCCACGGGGTTAGAATTGTTGCTTGTGATGGTTGCCTTGGGTAGTAGAGCTGTGCAGATAACAGCAAGAAGATGGCCCTCTGCGGGACCTCTGATTCTTGCAAAGGCCTCTTTCAACCAATGTTGGTTGGTCTTTCTAACATCCGGCTACAATCGCTGTCCTTAGAACCAGGCAGAAGATGACTCACAGTCAGACGCTGAAGAACCTCGGTACTCAGGCATAGTGGGTCTCTTGTGTGGTGTGAGAGAATAAGTTTTTGCCATGTGTGGTTTGAGCTGCAGAGCTTGCTCATATAGGCATAGGATCTGGAGCCAGGTGTAGACATCACTGACCCACTGCCTGCATTGCACCAAAGAGTGCTGTATCCCTCTAGCTGTACTGATGTACACTGTTGAACCTGGGCCACTGCCCTCCAAGGAAATGATGTTTAAAGAGGTCCTTTAGATAGGATGGAATAAGACTTCCTCTTTAACTTCTTTGAGAAGCACCCATAAACAGTCCTCAATGCTTATGTGCACAGAAATCTCACATAAGAGACCAGAGTGGGCCTGTCATCCAGCTAAATGAGCAGACTGGATCATAATATGGCCCAGTCTTCCAAGGTGTTTGATGTTGACTAAGATGAGACAAGACTCACCAATTTCAAAAGGTGAGTCACAGAATGATCTAGGAAAGGAAAGATTATGGGTTAAAGGTAAGCTTGAAACAGAACTATTGTCTTGGTTTACTATGCTCTGTTTTTCATAGTTAAGAGCAGCCATAGTGAGGTATTTCCTAAAATGCAGGTTGCTGTTTTCTTTTGTTCTTCATTTCTTTGCTTGCTTTCTTTCATTCATTCTTTTCATGTGTATAGTTATGTTTACTGCATGTGCATCTATGAACCATAGTATACTCAGTGCCCACAGAAGCCAGAAAAGGTTATTGGATAGCCTGGAAATGGAATTATAGCTAGGTTATGAGATGTCATTTGTATGCTGAAAACAGAACTTGGGTCCTCTAACAAGAGCAATCAGAGATCTTAACCACTGAGCCATCTCTCCAGCTCTCCCAGGTGAATGCTTTCAGATGCAGATCAGACTGGTAGAGTGTAGTGAACAAGAGCTTGCTGGAACCACGGCTGGAAGGGACAGGTGTGTTTGGCAGACCTGGATTAGAAATTTAGGTCTCTAACTTTCTCCATATAAGACCATTGTTACTCATACCTAGGACTTAAGACCAATCCCCAAATGGATTGTTGCTCTAAAGAGTGCAATGGGATATGATGAGAGACAGATGCTAAACTTGTTTGAAATCAGTGACTCTCTAAACAGAGAGAGCTCTATATTAGTTTCAGGATCTTTTGCAAGGTTCAAAAAGAAGGCCTGAACTTTGCCTTTCTTGAGTAGTGATAGCAACATGCCATCAAACACATGACGTCCTGTCCAGTAGATGAGCTGTGGAGTCCTGGAATTTGGCAGAAAATCTTTGGAGGTGGGTAGTTTAGTTCTAGAATAAAATCTAACTCTCCGCTTGTCTTCACTCCATAGAACAGACATCATCTCAAGATGCCGATGGTCAAGATTAGGTCAGGAGCTGCTCCTGCTTCACATATACCTGAGAAGTCATCCAAGGTGAAGAGCCTGGATACATGGTTGTTCACAAGCAGCTTGTCTGTTACACATGGCCTGTGAGACAAATGTACTGTAGGCAAAAACCTGCTTATTTGTTCCCAGCTTCCCAGAACCAAAATAACCACACAGAAACTGTATTAATTAAATCATTTCTTGGTCTATTTGCTCTAGTTTCTTATCGGCTAGCTCTTACATCTTAAATTAACCCATTTATATTAATCTGTGTATCTCCATGTGACTGTGGCTTACCAGCAAGATTCCAGTGATTCTGTCTCTAGTGGGCAGCTATAAGGTGTCTCACACACTCCATCTACTTCCTCCCAGCATTCAATTTAGTTTTCCCTGCCTACCTCTACTCTACTCTATCATGGGTCAATGCAGCTTCTTTATTCATTAACCAATAGAAACAGCACTTATACAGAAGGACTTCCTACATTAATGTATACACTGTATTTTCTGTGTCTCTTTTACAGTAACTGTACACATTGTTAATGGATGTTGTCATAGTGATAAGGTAGCCTCAAATATGAACACAGCCCTGACATGAGGACAAGACAACTGAGATCAATACCATCTGTTACTACTTGCCTATGGGAGAGAATTTGCTAGACTTAATCCCTGATGACAAGGAGTCATCAGGAGTTTCTATGTCCCCTGTCTGTCCCCTAGGGATTCCTGGCTTTCGTGTAAAGTCTCATAAACCCATCAGAACAGTTGCCTAAGGACCTGGACACTGGAGCACGTGGGCTCTACATGCTGATACTCAGAAAAAGATGCCAAGTGGATTAATGGATGCTTAGGGACCGTATGAAGTCTCCTGGAGCTGGAAATAGGTAGCCTTGGGAAGCCTTTTCACATAGGTACTGGGAACTGAACTCATGTCTTCTGGAAAAGCAGCTTGTGCTATTAAAGACTAGGTCATCTCTCTAGCCCTCCTGTGCAAATGCATTCAAGTGTACTTCTACTTTCTCTTCTATGAGGTTCAGTGTGATTGGCTTTATGTTGAAGTATTTAATCCATTTGGACTTAGATTTTGTGTGTGGTGATAGATATGAAGCTGTTTTTACTCTTCTTTGTGTTGATATCCAGTTATGCCAGCAACATTTGTTGAATATGCTTTCTTTTTCCTATTTTCTATTTTTTCCTTCTTTGTCAAAAATTAGGTATTTGTAGGCTGAGCAAGGTACACATCCAAAGAGAATAGGATCCCAAACTGCCAGGTCATGTGGCAAAGGCAAATCCCAGTGCCACTGCCAGTGGCCCCTCAGTCTGCCCCAGTCATAAACTGTTAACCTCATTCAGACAGACTAGTCTGATTCTATGCTTGTTCCTTCCCAGTCTCACTGGAGTTGGTGAGGTCCCATTAGCTCAGGTAAACTGCTTCAGTGGATGAACCCCTCATGGTCTTGACCTCCTTGCTCATACTCGCATTCCTTCTACTCTTGCACTGGACCTTGAGAGCTCAGTCCAGTGCTCTGATGTGGGTCTCTGCCCCTGTTTTCATCTGTTGCTAAACAAAGGTTCTATGGTGATATTTAAAATAATCATCATCTGAATACAGGGCAAGGCCAGTTTGGGCACCCTCTCCACTATTGCCTACGATCTTAGCTGCAGCCATCTTTGTGGATTCCTGGGAATTTCTCTAGAGCTAGACTTTTTACGTACCCCAGAATGACTCCTCCAATCAAGATATCTCACCTTGCTCTCACATCTGTCACCCTTCCATCTTGACTGTCCCAGTCAATCAAGTTCTCTCCAACCCTCCCCTTCTCTACTACTCTTCTCCTTCTCTCTCTCCCACTAACCACCCCTGCTCCCATACTCCAAATCCTGTCAGGTAATCCGGTCTGTCTCCAAAAGCCCAGATGAGTCCATATATGTGTGTCATTGAGTCCACCTTATTATTTAAGCTTCTCTAGGACCATGAGCTATAGGCTCAATGTCCTTTGTTTATAGCTAATATCTACTTATTAGTGAGTAAATACCATATTCATATTTTTGGTTCTGGGTTACCTCACTCAGGAGAGTGTTTTCTAATTTCATCCATTTGCATGGAAAATTCAAGATGTCATTGTTTTTTACCTCTGAGTAGTACCGTAATGTGTAGATGTGCCACATGTTCTTTATCCATTCGTTCATTGAGGGGCATCTAGATTGTTTCCAGATTCTGGCTATTACAGATAATGCTGCTTTAAACATAGTTGAACAAATGCTTTTGTAGTAGGATTAAGAATCTTTGGGGTATATGCCCAAGGGTGGTATTGCTGGATCCTGAGGTATGTTGATTCCCTGTTTTCTGAGAAACCATTGTACTGATTTCCAAAGTGGTTGTACAAGTTTGCATTCCCACCAGCAATGGATAATTGCTCCCCTTCATCCACATCCTCTCCAGCATAAGCTATTATTAGTGTTTTTGATCTTAACCGTTCTCACAGGTTTCTCAGAGTTTTTTTATTAGCATTTCCCTGATAGCAAAGGAAGTTGAACATTCCCTTAAGTATATTTTGATCATTTGTGATTCTTTTCTTGAGAATTCTCAATTTAGTACAGTACCTCATTTTTAATTGGATTATTTAGAATTGTACTGTCTAATTTCCTCTTATTGGCTAATTCTCATAACTTGCTTAACCCATTTCTAATAATCTGTGTAGCACCACGAGATGGTGGTTTACCAGAAAGGATCTTAACCTGTGTCCATCTCTGGTCGGAGAATCATGGCGACTGATTCACTTCCCTTCTTCCTGTTCATTCTGTTCTGTTTACTCCGCCTACCTAATTTTCTGTCCTATCAAAGGGGCCAAGACAGTTTCTTTATTAATCAATGAAAGTAACACACAGAAAGAAAACCCACCTACATTAGGAATGGTTGTAAAATAGAAAAGAATGTTTTAAAAATGAAGAAAAAACAAAAAGAGAAGAAAGCAGAGCCTGGCATGGAAACATTTAATCCTAGTACTTAAGAAGCATAGCTAAGAAGATTTCTATGTGTTTGAGGCCAGCCTGGTCTACATGGTGAGTTCAGAACAGATGGGGATAATATAGAGACCCTGTCTCCAAAACAAAAGAAAGAGAGAAAGAGACAGAGAGGGGGAAAGAAACAAAACAATTGAGTTTTAAAATTGAACATAGATCTATACAGAGATTTCCCAAAAGAAACAATAAAAATGACTAAGAACTATGCAGAAGTATTCATCATCCTTAACAATTAGGGAAATATAAATTTAAACTACATTGAGACTTCACATTACACCAGTAAGAATGGCTAACAGCCTACAAAAAGCAGAAGCAACCCTGTTAATAAGAGCACAGGTGAAAATGTGAGCATTGGAGACCTAGCCCAACCCCTTACTTGCCACATGGCTGCATGGGTTGGGAAGATATTCCCATGCCCCACTCTCACCCATTAATGCCTAAGATAGAGGGGAGAGTTCACCCTGGGTTAATAATCATAGAAGAACTATCTCTGCCCCCACAAACTGAAACAATCAGGAGAACAGGTTCTGTACCTCTTCAGAGCAGGAGAAAAGAGTAAACCCTGTCAGAGCCAACTGACCTATAGAACAGCAACTAAATAGGAGAGTATGGATTAATAAAGAAAGAAACAAAGTCAGAAGACAGAATCGGGAAAGCTCTCAGTGAATACTGCAGCAGTCCTGAATTTATTTCTCATAGCCCTTGTATACCCAAAGCAAAAGGGGGCAAAAGACTTCCTTACCATGATTCAAGGAACAAACAAGCTTAATTACTTCCTTAATTTTCAAAATATCTAGTAATTGTGGCTTAGACAAAACATCCTGTTATTTAGCCTTGAAAAGGAAAACATCTAGTAACCAAACCTTTGGCCAAACATCCTGTTATTTGTCCTTGAGGAGCAAAGACAACCTTGAATTCTCTGACATAAAGGCAAGATGCAATGGAGTCACTTTGGGCTCCAACAATATCCAGTTTTTTTAATTTTTTAATGTCTCTGCTTCTCCCACAGGAGACATGACTGTGCCTGTCTTAGATTGTCTTTTTCTACCTTCCAGACTTACCTGTACACACATTCTACCATGCGTGTTCTGTCTTAGTTTGGCTGGTGGCAAAAATATCTGCTCTGTCTTGATGACTAGGCTCCGAAAAATTTCAAGGGAGTGTACAGAGACTGATTTCCATGCAGCTCTGACAATTTACAATGAGAGTTCACAAGTAACTTGATATTCACATACAAGCAAAAAATGCCTATCACATGTTCCTATGGCTGCAATACCTCCTAATAAGGGAGTAAAGGATGACCAAGATGGAATGACCCTTTTAAATACATCCAGGATGTCTTCAGCCATTTTAGCTACATCAAAATACAAATTTGCCTTAGTAATTGCATTAAACCTAAGGACTCATTAGCATCATGCCAAATTCCTCTCAGATGAGCTCTAACATTTTTCCATCCAGTAACATTTTCATTGTGAACAGAAAAGGTAACAAATATTAATGGGTTAATACCATAATTCTAGTATGATCATTAACAATTGACACACAATTGATTAAATTACAATTCTTACAACTTTAATCCAAGTCAAGGACAAGAAAATGTTTTTGTGGTGTGTAAGATATGAGTAACTCCGTAATTCTCTTCTTTTTCCTCTCCTAAAATGCAATGCATTGCTGTTACCAGCTTCCAAAGATATGTTTCGGGGTACCATTAAGCCTAAGGAGTAAAATATTCCACAATATTTGGCATAACAATTTGGGGCTCAAATATCCATTTAGAGCCACAGAAAGCTGACAAAAGGATATGGCTTCTTTAAGAGTTTGTGTCTAAGGTTGTCCACTCTCTCCATATCTATTCAATATAGTTCTTGAGGTTCTAGCTAGAGCAATAAGACAACAAAAAGAATTCAAGGGAATACAAATCAGAAAGGAAGAAGTCTAACTCTCACTATTTGCTGATGGTATGATAGTTTACATAAGCAACCCCAAAAATTCTACCAAGGAACTTCTACAACTCATAAACACTTTCAGTGATGTAGCAGGATTCAAGATTAACTAAGAAAAATCAGTAGCTCTCCTTTACACATGATAAATGGGCTGAAGAAGAAAACAGAGAAACATTACCCTTCACAATAGCCACAAATAGCACAAAATATCTCAGAGTAACTGCAACCAAACAAGTGGAAGACTTGTATGACAAGAACTTTAGATCTCTGAAGAAATTGAATGTGACACTAGAAAGTGGAAAAATCTCCCATGCTCTTGGGTAGGTACAATTAACATAGTAAAAATGACAATATTACCAAAAGCAATCTACCGATTCAAAGCAATGCCCATCAAAATCCCAGCAAAATTCTTCACAGACCTCTGCCTTTTCCTCTCCTTTTCATCTGTTTTAGGTAGTTTGGATTTAGAGCAGGAACGCCGCCTGTTGTCATTCCTGCACCAAGAATGGCTGGGGGAGCCAGAGGAGCTGCTAGAACTGGAGTTTCAGTAGGTGCCGGAGCTTCTGGAGTGGCTGGATGCAGAGGATGAGCTAGAGCCACTGCTTGAACCTTTCTTTGCTGGTACTGAAGCCTGCGCTGGAAGTTGAGCTGGATCGAGAACTGATGCTGCTGCTTCCACTTGAATCACTGTGTCTCATCCAAGTCTATCCCTGCCACGATCCTTTTCACTTGACTCTTTAGTGGCCCCTTTATCTTTAGAAGCTGTTTTACACTGACTGTCTAAAACACCCGATGGACTAATAAAGAACTGAATGGCCAATAGCGAGACAGAAACAAGGATAAGTGAGCCTAGCAAGCAGAGTAAAAATAGAAGTAGAACATGGCAGTGGTGGCACACATCTTTAGTCCCAGTGCACAGGAGGCAGAAGCAGGTGGATCTCTGTTAATTCGAAGCCAGCCTGGTCTATAAGAGCAAGTTCCAAGATAGGTTCCAAAGCTACAGAGAAACCCTGTCTTGAAAAACTATTTTAAAAATAGAAGAAGAAATCTGGGAGGAGCAAGCAAGAAGGAGCAGCAAGAGAACAAGGTGAGGAGGACATCAGGGGCCAACCACCCAGCGACACAGCCAGCCACAGAGCAAGAAGGAAAGTAAGACATACAGAAGTGGAAAAGATAACATTCCAGAAGCAAAAGTGAACAGAATAATATGTTAAGAAAATCTTGGTTAGGAACAAGCCAAGTTTAGGCCAGGCATTTATAATTTAGAAATGCCTCTGTGTAAGATATATTTGGGAGCTGGGTGGCAGGTCCCCAAAAAGCTAAAAGACTAAAATATCCCACAATAGAATGGTGTGCAGGCAGCATTGGGCTTAGATAAATTTGTTAATGTAACAGCGTATGCAAATGCAGACAGATTTAACGAATGCAGACAGCTTTAATGGGGAAATAGACTTACAGAACCACCGTTCCCACGGAGACTAGGAAAGCAGAAGCAAGTGTCTGGGAGCACGCTCGCCAAATTTATAGGCAAACATTAACCCGAGGCGAACACGTCCCCTAAGGGGCGGGACTTATCCCTACCTCTCCCCCTTTTGTCTAAATAAGACAGAACTAAACCAAATACAACTATATACAATAATAACAAATAATAAATATAACAAACAATACTGAGAATCAAAAGTTTTGTTAAACATTCTATCTCAAGGAGTCTAAATAATGTAGAGAGTAACTACAATTATATAATCTTTAACTCCATCAAAGATCTCAGAAGGGAATAAATATTACTTAACAAACGAGATATATCCAAAATGTGCAACAATTGACAGAGACAACTGACTACCTGGGCAATCACCCAAAGTCTCGTTTACAATGTTGAGTCAACCAACTTTGGCTAAGGCCTAATATAACTGACATACCATTATTAAAGGCAAGGAACTTTTCAAAACTATCTTACCGTGTCTTGACAGGATATGACAATCCTGTTTTATCCATTGATGCATGCTCTGTATCTCTGTCAGTGGTTGAGGTATGGACATTTCTTTGCCCAAAGGCCAGTTCTGCCAAAAAGAAAGGCTCCAGGTGGAGTGTCTTTGGTGCTCAACATTCTCTCGGGAATAGAGCGGTGTTGCCAGGAGCAATTGTGTCTCATTACCCCGAAACTCTGAGTTAGATTAAAGGCCATTTTCTACAGCTCTTTGAAGAGGCCGAAGATTATCTATTTATACTGAGTATAATCTCTATATATCTAAAGAACCTGATTAGTCTAATTATAAATGACAAACTTAGATGATTATTAATCTGTATAATTCTCAATATCTATCTAACTTAAAGACTAAGACAATAAACAACTGTGTAACAAATGAGGATAATGACCTCCAAATATAAACAATGTACAAATATACATTGCAATATGGTAAATATATATCAATACACAAACAATATGTAAGTATCTTAATCAGAGGTAGAAATGTACACTGCAATATGGTAAATACATACAATATATATATATATCAATACAATATATGTCAATACATAAAAAATATTTTAAACAGAGGTAGAAACATGCATGCATACAATAGTCAATATAATTTAACTTCGTATCAATATACAAGAATCGATACTAATATTTTTGTCTAAAAACAGTAACTCACAATTATAAATCTATTATCCCATCATCCCTCTTTTTTTTTCTTTTTTCAAAATGATCCCTGAGCTTATAAAATTCCTCCCCCAACCTCCCAACCCCTAAATGATGTCCCTAAACCCAGGGGCAAACTTTACTGGGAGAGGGGATGTCGTCCTCTAGAATTACTTCCAGCTGTCATGGGGGCAACGTTCTTTCTGGGGGATCCTGTGAAAGTAAAATGATGGTTAAATTTCAAGATCAATGTCTTTTAAAATTGCAAATAGTCTCTGAGTATTTTGTGGAGGTCTGGCCAGAATGTTGTACAAGATGTGCACCATTTCAGCTAACCAAGTTGGGATCATCTTGTGCAGCTGGTACCCAAAACAGGTCTTGATGTATATTGCTTTTATTATGTTTAGATATGTTCCTTGTATCCCTGATCTTTCCGAGATTTTTTTCATGAAAGGGTATTGGAGTTTGTCAAATGCTTTTTCAGCATCTAATGAGATGATCAAATGGTTTTTTTTCTTTCAGATTATTTATATGGTGGATTACATTGGTAGATTTCTGTATGTTGAACCATCCCTACATTTCTGAGATGAAGCCCACTTGATCGTGGTGAAGGATATTTTTTATGTGTTCTTGAATTCGGTTTGCCAGTATTATACTGAGTATTTTTGCATCAATGTTCATGAGAGACAATGGTCTGTAGTTCTCTTTCTTTCTTTCATCTTTGTGTGGACTGGGTATCAGGGTAACAGTAACCGCATAAAGTGTTTGACAGAGGAACGAATGCCAATACTCCTTAAATTATTCCACACAATAGAAACAGAATAAACATTGCCAAACTCTTTTTATGAGGCTACAATTACCCTGATACCCAAACCACAGGATTGGTATTGTTACTAAGAAAGACAATTACAGACCAATCTCAATCATGAACATTGATGCAAAAATACTAAATAAAATACTAGCAAATCAAATCCAAGAACACATCAGAACCATCATCCACCATGACCAAGTCAGCTTCATCCCACAGATGCAGGGATGGTTCAACATACAAAAATCTGTCAACATAATCCACCATATAAACAAGATGAAAAATAAAAACCACATGATCATCTCATTAGATGCCAAAAAAGCATTTGACAAAATACAACATCCTTTTATGATAAAGGTCTTGGAGAGAGCTGGGATACAAGGAACATACCTAAACATAATTAAGGCAATATACAACAAGCCAACATCAAACTAAATGGAGAGAAACTCCAGTGATTCCACTGAAATCGGGAACAAGTCAAGGTTGTCTACTCTCCGCATATTTATTCAATATAGTTCTTGAGGTCCTAGCTAGAGCAATAAGACACCAAAGGGAGGTCAAGGGAATACAAATTGGAAAAGAAGTCAAACTCTCACTGTTTCCTGATGATATGATAGTTTACATAAGCGACTCCAAAAATTCTACCAAGGAACTTCTACAACTCATAAACACTTTCAGCAATGTAGCAGGATACAAGATTAACTCAAAAAATCAGTAGCCCTCCTGTACACAAATGATAAAAGGGCTGGGGAAGAAATCAGAGAATCAACATCCTTCACAATAGCCACAAATAGCATAAAATATCTTGAAGTAACTCTAACCAAACAAGTGGAAGATTTTATGACAAGAACTTTAAATCTTTGAAAAAAAATTGAAGAAGACACCAGAAAGTGGAAATATATCCCATGCTCTTGGGTAGGCAGAATTAACATAGTAAAAATGTTAGTCTTACCAAAAACAATCTACAGATTCAATGCAATGCCCATCAAAATCCCAGCAAAATTCTTCAAATACCTCAAAAGAATGGTAATCAACTTCATTTGGAAAAAAAAAACAGGATAGCCAAAACAATCCTGTACAATAAAAGAACTTCTAGAGGCATCACAATCCCTGACTTCAAACTCTACTACAGAGCTACAGTACTGAAAGCAGCCTGGTACTGGCATAGGAACAGACAGGAGGACAAATGCAACCAAATAGAAGACCCAAATATCAATCCACACATCTTTGAACACCTGATATTTAACAAAGAAGCAAAAAAATATCTAATGGAAAAAAGAAAGCATAATTAACAAGTGACGCTGGCACAACTGGATATCAACATGTAGAAGAATAAAAATAAACCCATATCTATCACCATGCACAAAACTTAAGTCCAGATGGATCAAAGACCTCAACATAAAGCCAGCCACACTGAACCTTATAGAAGAGAAAGTGGGAAGTGCACTTGAACTCATTGGCTCAGGGAACTACTCCTAAATATAACCCCAGCAGCACTGACACTGAGAGAAACAATTAATAAATTGGACCTCCTGAAACTGAAAAGCTTCTGTAAAGCAAAGGACATGGTCAACAAGACAAAATGACAGCATACAGAATGGGAAAAGATCTTCACTAACCCCACAACAGACAGAGGTCTGATCACTAAAATATACAAAGAACTGAAAAAATTGGACACCAAAAGAATACATAATTCAATTTTAAAAATGGAGTAAAGACCTAAACAGAAAACTCTCAACAGAGGAATCAAAAATGGCTGAAAGACACTTAAGGAAATGTTCAACATCCTTAATCATCAGAGAAATGCAAATCAAAACAACTTTGAGATTACATTTTGCACATGTAAGAATGGCCAAGATCAAAAACACTGATAACAACTTATGCTGGAGAGGTTGTGGGGAAAAGGAACACTTCTGCATTGCTGGTGGGAATGCTATCTGGTACAACACCTTTGGATGTCAGTGTGGTGATTTCTCAGAAAATAAGGAAACAACCTTCCTCAAGACATAATAATACCACTTTTGGGTATATATCCAATGGATGCTAAGTGAGCCGGGCAAGAAAAGCAGCCCAACACTCCCCTTCTACAACAGAGTAGCACCCAATGTGGTAACTAAATCCACTTAAAAAACCTGAGAGGGCTTAAAAATAAGGGAAAGTGAGTTTAGCACATTTTTTTGCTGTTTGCCAGGACATGCCATAGAGAGATTTTCTGTTTCAGCAATAGCAGCAGAAAAAAAGCTGTGCCATTTTAAAATGCGGCTTCCTGGGCTGTACCGCCAGTGCAAACTCTGGCTTTAAAGCATTTCAGTGGTTTTTATGAGACTGGATGTTTGTGTGCCCACTAGGATTAGGAAGAAAGTACTCTGAGACTATGCTAATGGCTTGGTGCTTCCTGCCTGGGCAGACTGTGGGATCAGGCTTAGGAAGATGGGAGAGCATGGCAGATTTCTGCCGCCATACAGAGAGATGTTTCTATGCTGCACAGTGCTCTGTGTGGCAGATTTGGCTGTAACTTGGATGAAAAGAGTTTCTGTGCTGCACACTCAGTCTCAGAGTTAAACTGCTGAGTATGGCTCCTACCTGGCGGCCCTAGAGCTAGCAGAAATGGTACATCCACCATTTTGAAATTGGCGAGAAGTGGAGCCAACATCCAGAGTAGCTGCCGCTCTGCAGCTCAGAGGCGCAAATGATTCAGAGTCACAAGCAGCTCCGCCATGTTGGACTGGGCCGGGCAAACCTGCAGTACCTATTTTTGATCTAGGAATGTCACAGCTTAGATTCTTAAGCACTTAGTGATTTAAAAGAAAAAAGCAAAATGTTCCTGGACAGTAAAAAAAATTACAGACAATGCAATAGAACAGATTCAGACATAAAAGATTTCTAAATGGAACATAGTGTTAGACATATGTAGGCTTGGGAGAGAGAAGAAAAAGAATATAGATAATAAAGTTAATGCATTTTTAAAAAGGGTAAAAGTCTTTAAAGAGACAGAGTAGAGAGAGTTACAGATTAAAAGAAATAAAGAAAAATAAGCCACATAAAAATGGAAAATTCACAGAGAGTTTGGATTGTGTATATTGTATTTTCTTTTAATTTTTTGACTGTGAAGGAGCTAAACACAAAGAGACATTTCATTGTGTGGACTGCTAAGCTCATCCAACATGTATGTTCTAAATGTATCATAACTTCCAAATTTGGGTCTAAGGATATGATACTTTGGAGAGGGTCTTCTTTTGTTTTCACAGAGGATGAGACCCTGTGGATTGCTTCTATCCCAATATGATATGATATGATATGATATGATATGATATGATATGATATGATATAGATCACGCTCTCCTGAAAGGTTGCTGTAAACACTCTCAAAAAATTACTTTGCTCAACTGCTGACTGAGAGGAACCTAGCACACAGGTTATACCATGAAAGACCTAAATAACAGTGCCTCCATTCAGCACGAAGCAGTTTGGAGAGAAATAACTGTGCCCATATTCCCAAATATTGTTTATAAATGTTCTTTTATATTTAAAGGGGGATATTATATAGATATGAATAATTTACATTGGTATAAATTTTGCTTTGTTGACATAAACTTAAGGTCAATTTTGTTATATGTATTTTTGTTCTTGATTAAGGTATTGTGATAGTGTAGTTCATTTAAAAATGTAATGTATAATTAGGAATATAGGTTGTTAATGGATAATCATCGATAGTAGTCAAGCTTGTAGTCATGTTAGTTGGATTTTCTGGATATATAGAGATATATTTCAGTTAGATAGGTATTCTTCATATCTTTCAAAGACTACAGAATATGGCATTTAAGATGTTTTAATAACTTGGAGCTTTTCATGAAAATGGGATACATCTGCTCCTAGCAACACCAATCTACTTCAAGAGGAAGATGATCATTGAAGAGGTTCCTTATGGAGTTGGTTAGCCATTTAGGCAAGAAACTGTTCTTGCCTGGACTGTTGCATAAACTGGACATGAAGAACCCACAGAGAGAGGACTGCTGAATTTGCCTAAAGATGAGATGATCCTTTGGGGTTCCTGTTTCATGAGTCTGTGAGACATTCTGCAGGGCACAAAAGAAGTGACTGATCTGTCTTTGAAATTTCCTGCTTCATGGAAACGTATGCTGGATACTATGGGCCCGTAGGCTGAAGATGGATGCTCCAAAGGTACAGAAGAACTTTGGGTGACTGTACAGGCAGTGAGATATCTCTGTCTTTTCTAGAGTTTTGGGAATTGCTTACTTCATGTTTACTTAGGTAATATTATATCTTTCTGGAGTCTTTGATGGAGTTGAAGAATAGATAGATATAGTTTTCCTGAGTTATGATAAAAGATAAAATAGATATAAATCTTGCAACTGTAATTCTTACTTGATAACTGTTTTGTTATATGTAATTTTACTGTATTAAAGTGAAAGCCTTTCTTTTTTGTTTAAACAGAAAAAGGAGAAATGACGTAGGAGTGTCTTCTTTCTATGTGTTGTTTTCATTGGATAAATAAAGAGACTGTCTTGGCATTTTGATAGAACAGCAGCTTAGATGGGTGGAGTAGACCGAACAGAATGCTGGAAGAAAAAAGCAGAGTCAGGCAGATGCCATGAATCTCTGGCCTGAGACAGACGTAGGTTAGGATCTTTTCTAGTAAGCCACAGCCTCATGGTGCTACACAGATTTAATGAAAATGGGTTAATAAAGATGTGAGAGTTAGAGGCTAGAGCTAATGGGCCAGGCAGTGTTTAAATGCATAGATTTTCCATGTAATTATTTTGGGTAAAGCTAGTCGGGTGCCAGGAACACAGTCTGCCACTCCCATTTCAACAGATGCTCAATCGTGCAACAAGGACATGTGCTCAACTATGTTCATAGCAGATTTGTTTGTCATAGAACCTGGAAACAACCTAAATGCGCCTTGATAGAGGAATAGATAAGGATAATGTGGTACATTTACACAATGGAGTACACAGCAGAAAAAAATGACAGCTTAAATTTTGCAGGAAAATGGATGGAACTAGAAAACATTATTTCGAATGAGGTAACCCAGACACAGAAAGACAATTATCACATATGCAAGAATATTGGGTATAAGAGCACCGACACGCAGGCCCAGGCGGGGCAGCAGAGCACCGGCGTGCAGGCCCAGGCAGCAGAGCACCGGCGCGCAGGTGGCGGCAGACCGGCGCAGGCGGCGGCAGACCGGCGCAGGCAGCAGAAGACAGCGGGGACCGGAGCACAACACCGAGAGCAGATCACCCCACTACAATTAAAGCAAAGAGGTAGGCCTTTGGTTGGTGAGATCCCTAGAAAGGAAGGAGCCGGGTCCTGTTCCTGAAGACCCTTCTGAGGGACGAAAGGGAACTTGGCCCCTGGCAGGAGCCAGGAAACAGAGCGACAGCGTTTTGTAAGAGGAGCCCCTGGCCAACAGGGAAACCTGATCTGGTTTTAAAAGACCCATTAGATAGCTTCAATAGGAGGAGATGGGCAGGTGCTAAGGCAAGAATTCACACAATAATCTGAAAAACAACATGAAAACACCAGAACCCAATGATCTTACAACAGATGGACTTGAACACCCTAATACGGAAGAAGTGGAAAAAATTGACTTTAGGAAAGCAATAGAGTCCATTAAACAACATGTGGAAAACTCCCTTATAGAAATGGATGAGAAGTATAACAAAAAGTTTGAAGAAATGAGTAAATACGTACATGATACCCTGGGAAACCAAGAAAAAACGATCAAACAGGTAATGGAAACAGTTCAAGAATTGAAAAAAGAAAGGGAAGCAAGGAAGCAAACACAAACTGAGCACCAGCTGGATATGGAAAATCCAGGTCAACGA
>JABTXL010003275.1:830826-846771 GCA_025134845.1 Neodon shergylaensis
CCCCCAGAAAGCCGACATCTCATGGAAACTGAACAGTCAACTACTGAACCACACCCGGATCAAGGAAGAAATTAAGAAGGAAATTAAAGTCTTCCTTGAATTTAATGAAAATGAAGAGACAACATAGTCAAACCTATGGGACACGATGAAAGCGGTGCTAAGAGGAAAGTTCACAGCACTAAGTGCCCACTTAAAGAAAACGGAGAAAGCATACATCAGGGACTTAACAGCACACCTGAAAGCTTTAGAAAAAAAAGAAGCAGACGTGCCCAGGAGGAGTAGAAGACTGGAAATAATCAAACTGAGGGCGGAAATCAACAAAATAGAAACACAGAAAACAGTCCAAAAAATCAATGAAACAAAAAGTTGGTTCTTGGAGAAAATCAACAAGATCGACAAACCCCTATCCAAACTAATTAAACAACAGAGAGAGAACCCCTCTTCTGCCTCCCTCCCTCTTCGGGCACATAATATAACCCAGCTCAGCCTGTTTGGGCACTGTGACTGAGTCGTGAGGGCAAGCAGGCAGGCCGGAGTCCCTTTGTCTCAATAGCCTGCATATAGCAAACAAGGTAGGCCTTTTGTTTGTGAGCTACCAGGCCAGCAAGGAGACCTGATCTCGGCACCAGAAGATACATCAGTGGGCAAGGAGACCTATTCCTGTAAAAGAAGATCCATAGAGGAGCATTCGGAGGAAGAGATGGGCAGGTGCCAATGCAAGAATTCACCCAACAATCTGAAAAACATGAGACCACCAGAACCCAGCGACCTTACAACAGGAGGACATGAACACCTGAATCAAGAAGAATTGACTTTATGAAAGTGATAGAGGCCCTTAAACAGGAGGTGAAAAACTCCCTTAAAGAAATGGATGAGAAGAATAACAGAAAGTTTGAAGAATTGAGTAAATCTGTGAATGATATCCTAGAAAATCAAGGAAAAACAATCAAACAGATAACGGAAACAGTTCAAGGCTTGAAAACTGAAATGAAGGCAAGGAAGAAAACACAAACAGAGGGCCGGCTGGACATGGAAAATCTAGGTAAATGAATAGAGACAACAAAAACAAGCATAATCAACCAAATACAAGATAGCCTTTGCTGGAGAGGTTGTGGAGTAAGGGGTACCCTCATCCATTGCTGGTGGGAATGCAAACTTGTGCAAACACTTTGGAAATCAGTGTGGGGGTTTCTCAGGAAATTCAGGATCAACCTACCCCTGGACCCAGCAATACCACTCTTGGGAATATACAAGAGTATATGTTCAACTATGTTCATAGCAGCATTATTTGTAATAACCAGAACCTGAAAACAACCTAGATGCCCTTCAATCGAAGAATGGATGAAGAAAGTGTGACATATATACATATTAGAGTACTACTCAGCGGTAAAAAACAATGACATCTTGAATTTTGCATGCAAATAGATGGAAATAGAAAACACTATCCTGAGTGAGGTAACCCAGACCCAAAAAGATGAACTTGGAACGTACTCACTCATAATTGGTTTCTAGCCATAAATAAAGGATATTGAGCCTATAATTTGTGATCCTAGAGAAGCTAAACAAGAAGGTGAATCCAAAAAAAACATATAGTTATCCTCCTGGATATTGGAAGTAGACAAGATTTCTGTGCAAAAATGGGATCTTGGGGGTGGGGTGGGATGGGGGTAAGGGGAATTGGGAAAAGAAAAGTGAGAAGGGGAGGATGTGGGAACTTGGGGGAATGGAATGGTTGGGATAAAGGAAGGGTGGATATGGGATCAGGGAAGTATATATCTTAATTAATGGAGCCATCTTAGGCTTGGCAAGAGACTTGTATCTAGAGGGGCTCCCAGGTGCCTAGGGAGATGTCCCCAGTTAGTTCCTTGGGCAACTGAGAAGAGGGAACCTGAAATGGCCCTATCCTATAGCCATACTGATGAATATCTTGCATATCACCATAGAACCATCATCTGGTGATGGATGGAGATAGAGACAGAGACCCACATTGGAGTACCAGAATGAGCTCCCAATGTCAAAATGAGGAGCAGAAGGAGGGAGAACATGATCATGGAAGTCAGGACCCTGAGGGGTGCACCCGCCTGTTTAAGGAGCTGTTGGCTGCATTCCTGCCACCCTGCTCCCAGCCGCCTGGTTAGCTTATAATCTGAAATAACAACACACAAACTGTATTCTTTTAAACACTGCCTGACCCATTATACCTAGCCTCTTCTAGGCTTATTCTCACGTATTAATTTAGCCCATTTCGAATAATCTGTGTAGCACCACTAGGTGCGCTTACCGGGAAAGATTCAGCATGTCTGACCTGGCGGCTTGCTTCATCGCGTCTGGCCCTGAAAGGATCTGCATGATTTCTGAGCTCACTTCCTCTTCTTCCCAGCATCTGTTCTGTTTACTCCACCTATCTAAATTCTGCCCAACAGATGGGTCAAGGCAGTTTCTTCATTAGCCAATGACCTTCCTCCATCACCCACCCACTGGAAGCTCACCAAGGCCAGCTGGACTGGGACTGAAAAAGCATGGGATAAAACTGGACTCTGAACATGGTGGACAGTGAGGGCTGATGAGAAGCCAAGGACAATGGCACTGAGTTTTGATCCTACTGAAAGTACTGGCTTTGTGGGAGCCTAGCCTGTTTGGATGCTCACCTTACTAGACATGGATGGAGGGGGAGGACCTTGGACTTTTTACAGGGCAGGGAACCCTGACTGCTCTTCGGACTGGAGAGGAAGGGGGAGAGGAGTGGTAGGAGGGGGAAAGGAGTGGGTAAGGAGTACGGAAATGGGAGGCTGGGAGGAGGCAGAAATTTTTTTCAACAAAAAAAAATCCATTGGGGCATATTGTGTCTCTGCCACTGTCTGCAGACCCCAGAATGACAACGGTTACAGCTGTACATGTCCATAAATGTCAACCACAGTTGGCTGTTTTCATTAGTTAAAGTTCTTTATACTGATAAATTTTTAAAAGTTTTTACTTTTCTGCTTTTAACATCATTCTCTGTCATTACCTGGAGTTTGTTATATAGATGTGGACTCTCTTGTGATGTCTTCATCTATTTTTTGCATGACAATTGGTATTGTCACTTAAAGGTCTATTTATACAGCCATATTATTCAATTTCTTGGGTTTAGTATCCTGGTAAAATATAAAAGACACAATCTCACAGTAGACAAGAGGTCTTCTGGACCTTCCAATATTTCCGATTCTGTTCTGAGATGTTCCCTGACCATCAAACGAAGGGGTTGTGTTATGTATAAATCAGGTAGGACTGACACCCCCACAGTGTCTGTCTTAGTCAAAGTTTTATTGCTGTGAAGAGACTCCAAGATCATGGCAGCTCTTATTAAGGAAAACAATCGGGGGTTACTTAGAGTTTCAAAAGCTTAGTCCAGTATCAACATGGGCAAAAAAATGTGGTGACATACCTATACATACCACCATGGGCAAAAAATAGGGGACATTCCTAGACATACCACCAAGCACTCACACATGTGAGTCTATGGGGGACATTCCTATACATACCAAGCACTCACACATGTGAGTCTACAATGGGGGACATTCCTATACAAACCACCAAGCACCTATTGTTTGCTGCATTTGGATTTGTTTTGGATTTTTTGGTGGTCCCTGTGCAAAAACAAAAACTTTAATGTAGGGCTAGAGCTATGTTTATCTGTGGGAATAAGAATTTATATTTAGAATGAACCGAGAAATTCAACTGGTTTAGGAAAGTGGTCATTATGGTTTCTCCTCTGGGACCTATAGAATAAATCACTATCAATGTACAGTTGATTGCATTCCAAGACCAGTCATGATTTCCCTCCTTCTGAGGAGCCTCAAGTCCAATTAGACAGTTTTTTATTACCTCCAAGAGATAGCTGTCACTCTTGCACATTTAGGGACATCTGGCCATATTGGCCATTGATGTCACTTGTGGGAATCACAACTAGGTAGGACAATTGATTGTTTTCCTCTGTTGCTACTTTGCATCAAATCTTCAAATTCTATAAGGTCTAGTCCTCAGAGAAGAGGTTTCTGCATCAGATCAGCATGCACAGGGACTACATGAGTTGACACCAGGTCCTCTGTATGTATATTATAGCTATTGGCTTAGTATTTTTAGAAGACTCGTGATTCTGAGAACAAGTGGGTCTCTGACTCTTGTGTCTTCTCATGGCACTCTTTTGCTCCTGTTGGAGGGTTCAACATCAATAAGATAGTTTTTGTTTCATCTTACTATATTTTATTTTGTCATGTTTTGTTATTATCTCTTAGAGGCTTATTCTTCTCTAATGGGAGAAACAAGGGAGTGGGTCCTTATGGTAGGGGATGTGAGGAGGAACTGGGAAGTTTAGAGAGAGTGGAAACTATAAACTATTTTTGTATGAAAAAAATCTATCCTCAATAAAAAGAAAAGAGTTCATTCTTCAAAGTGATTAATGGCATTGACAACCTTTAATTAGATTAACTTTATTTTTAAAAGAGTAACTTTATTACACCAGAAGTGAAATCTGAGAACATGCTGTCCATTTTTCAGATTACTACAATTTCCATGACTACTCAACAGTTATTAGGGGTAATTGACATACATGAAACACACAAATACCTAGAAGCCCAGAACCTACAGAGATGAAGAAACACAAAATATGGGTTACTTCCATGAATAACTCATAAAACTAAATCAAAAAAGACATTTGACAAAAGTGAAATTTTTTTAATGATGAAAACAGACAGATCAGGTGTAGAGGAGAGGCCAGTGTATTTGTGGCACAGGTGAAAAGCCACTGCCAGCTCAGTACTCAGTAGAGACACTGACATGTTTCCCTCTAACAACAGGATCAACACAAGGAAGCTGCGGTGGCCACTTTTCTTCAGTATTCTCTTAGATGTCCTAGACAGAACAATCAGGCAACACAAATAAGTAAATTTTGACTAGTTACTTGGTGGAAAATAGAACTTACTTTTGGAAAATCCTAAAGATTCTACAGATGTTTTTGGAACTGGTGAACAAACATGCACATCTGAGCTCTACTACTGTAAGCTAATATTGTGCACAATCAGATGTCCTGTTTGTCACATGCACAAGGAAGCTAAGTAGCAAGGGAGACTCAATTTGGACCCATGTGTCTCCCTGGGAAAAGAAACAGAAATGCATATTAAGAGGAAAAACACTAATGATAAAGGTCCCACTGTGAATGATCTGCCCTTCTGTGGAAGGTTTCAAATCTGTGCATCAAAGCTGTTTAGAAACCAGCTATGTCAACAGTGAAACATGGGCAGACCCTCCTCCTGTCACTCTTCCTCACTTCACATGGATGACTGCTGTGCAGGCGCATTGGGCTTAGGTGAATGAGTTAAACAAGGAATGTGTTTGAGCATATGAGAGACTGTTTTTCTCAATGCAAACAATGCACCATTTCCACAGAAGATTCAGAGCATCCAAAAGTTTGAGGGCTCCTATAATTAGTTCCCATGAATTCTGAGGGATTGCTAGATATTGGAACCACAACCTAAGTAAGCACTTACAGCATTTGAATATTTGTTTATCATATTGATGTTTTATATTTCTTTTAAGAAAACCTCATTTTAAATCCTGGCCTTCCCTTGTACACATGCGTGAGTCTCCATGTCAGCTGTACCTGAGTAATAACTAATCATTTTAACCACACAACTTTTTAACATTTTGTACATCACTGAGAAGGAAATGTCAGCATTCTACTGTGGTATGAGAGGAGAGGTCACTCACTCATCACGGCCAGGAAACTGGGAGACTGGTCTTCGAACTGAAGTGGTTGGAGACCTCACACTGATATTTTCCCGTATCCATTCCCTGGACAGGACTTATTCTGAGTCCACACTTTGTTGGGGAGAGAGTCATCCTCTCTGTTAGGTATAGAGTACTGTTATTGAAGATCCAACGGATGGAGACATCAGTGTCAGGTGAAATGCAGGTGAAGGTCACAGATGCACCTCCTGCGACTGTGGTATCAGTGATTTGCACAAAGGGCTGTGTCACAGGCTCTGAAAAAAAGAGAATTACCAAATGACAGTAGTCCAGAGAGTTCAACCAGATCCCCTTAGCTCACACTTTCTAAAGTTCCCAGGGGAGGGGGGGATTTTTGGAGCTGTGGCTATATACATATCTTGGCTTTGTGTCTGCTGCACAGGGAATATGTTATTCTGATTCAAGCACTGTTTTCTTGTCTCAGTTTCAATATAATAGGAAACACGGTGCATGATCATTGCTGTGTTCATCTCTTATGCTTAGTTATGAGCAATGGCCTCACCTTGGGATGGGGGAGCTGCTGACATCACCGGTATCTGTTACTATTTACCTGCAGAAGACAATTCCCTTGCCTAGACTCCTGAAGTGAAGGAGAATCTGAAGTAGCTGCCTCCTCTCTTTCTTTCCTTCATGCCTTGCCCTTCCTGTGAAGTCTCCTAAGCCCATCAGAACAATAGGCTAATGGCCCAGACACCTGCTGACTGAGCATTAGAAGAAGGAGATGCACAGGTGACCTACCCAACTGAAGCTGTCATGGCAGTACACAGCTGGTGCTACACTTTATGGGTAGTCAATGCCATGACTTTAACCATCAACAAAGCCTTGTTCCTATCAGTTCTGACAGGGAATCAAAGAAAACAGTTGCAAAAAGCTCCCCAATGTCATCTTGATTTCAGCCAGGGACAAAGCTTTGTAGTTATAGCTTCCTGGTGGTCTCTGTGAAGACCCCACGTCTTCATCACTCAGGGACTGCCTGACTCCCACAGAGTCTTTCAAGGGACATGTGCATGGTGAAGACTCCAAGAGTCTGCACTGAGGCTGACTTTCTGGAGCTGAGTTTACGCAGAACAGGTCCTCCACACTGCATGTAAAGACAGGTCAGCAGTTATAATCTATTACAGTTTGTATACCTAAAGTGTGCCCTGCAGTGAGTACCCAATAAACACACACAATAGTGGGGAAGAGAGCTGGCATAGCCCAGTCCCGGCAGGTAGGTGTATGAAGTAGGATGAGCCACACCCAGCAGTCGGAGACCATAGAGAGTCACTTACTCTTTAAATAAAACTCCACATTTGCTCTTTCAATTTTGGAATCTTTGTTTAAAACTTCTAGTGTGTACATCCCTGCATCACTTTCAATGACATTCTGGAGCAGCAGGGATCCAGTTTTGTACACCTTCCCTCTTATTCTCTGTGCAGGCTCCCAGGAGATAGAAGGCTTGGTTCTGTTGTTTACTACAAGTTTACTGGCTGGGCTCCCATCATTTGGTTTGAGCCAGGAAAATATTTGTGCTTCTTCTGGAAGATTATGAACTTGGAGAAGTACATCTTCACCTTCAGCTGCATACCGAGGCACCGGTTGGATCATGAGTTGGGAAGGAGTGAGAGCATTGCAGAACGCAGAAAGGGAACCTGGAAGGGAAGAGAGAAAAAAAGACATCACATGGAGATCACTGTGCTTCGTGGAAAGATGGTGACCTCCAGACTGAGCAGATGGATTCATCACTCAGCTTAGAATTGCACATGTTTGAGGGTCTATCCCACGTAATGAAGGCCAGAAAAATGACCTTAACTTTTCAAAACTCCTCCTTTCCAAAAGTACCCTTGAAGGTATCATTTCGCCTATATTGAACTGCCCCATGGGTGTCTACTTGACTGCTACCTCACTGCCCTCAGTCAGATACTGCAAACACTCGTGTACACTAGGTGAGATATGATGCCTCCATTGAACTCAACAGGCCTGGAACTTTCACTTTCTATGGCTTTTTCCTTCAGTTTCCTTTGAGGCCACACTCATCCGTTGACCTCACTTAATAGATGCACTTGTTATGGTCTGGGGTTGTGTGGGGGCTAGGAATAGTCTGATCTCAAGACAGGATTAGCTTCTTAAAAGGCTTGTGTAGATATTTCCATGGAGAAGTAAGCATCTGGTCCCAGCTTAAAAGACTCAACTCTGTAGGCCTTCCCTGGAGAGAAGCACCCCATTCCCCCACTCCCACCCACCAAGCCCCAGAGACCCCAAGCAGCCTCCACACACTGGATACCATCCCCTAAAGCATCTGTAACCACTGCAACCATCACCCAGACTGCCCCAGAGAGTTAAGTGTCTGGGTTCCTGCTTGGAAGGCTCAGATCTCTAGGCCCTTGCCCAGGGAGGAACATCCCATTCTGCCAACCATGCCGGGGCAGCCTCCACACAACTGCTACCATCCTCCACTACAGCTGTGACCACCAGAGGCTTCACTCAGACTGTATATGGAGAAGAACCCCGGAGTCTTATCAGCATCAACTAGAGGCATAGACCTGCCTGCACCCAGAGGAAGAGCAACCACCTAAGCCACAGGCCCTGCCTTCACCAAATAGAGGAGAAGGGACTCCCCAGAAGCACATGCTCCATCTGTAGCCACTAAAGGAAAAGATGGGCAGACAGCAGTGTAAGAACATTCAACATCAAGACCAAGAGGGTACAGAATCTATTGGTCCTACAACAGGTAGAACTGAACGTCCTAATTGAGAAGAAGCAGGAGAAAATAACTTTCAATATAACTTTATAAAGATGCTAGGAACCCTTAAAGAGGAAATTAAAAATTAAAAATTCAATACCCCTTTATGGTAAAGGTCTTGGAGAGATTAGGGATACAAGGTTCATACCTAATTATACTAAAAGCAATATACAGCAAGCTGACAGCTAATATTAAATTAAATGGAGAGAAACTCAAAGCCATTCCACTAAAATCAGGAACAAGACAAGGCTGTACACTCTCTCCATACCTCTTCAATATAGTACTTGAAGTTCTAGCAATAGCAATAAGACAACATAAGGTGATCAAGGGGATTCAAATAGAAAAGGAAGAAGTCAAACTTTCGTTATTTGCAGATGATATGATAGTGTATAAGTGACCCCAAAAACTCTACCACCGAACTCCTACAGCTGATAATGTGTAATAAACTGCCTTTAATAATGTGGCAAGATACAAGATCAACTCCAAAAAATCAGTCGCCCTCCTATACACAAAGGATATGGAAGCAGAAAGGGAAATCAAAGAAGCATCACCTTTCACTATAGCCACAAATAGCATAAAGTATCTTGGAGTAACACTAACCAAGGAAGTGAAAGATCTATTTGACAAGAACTTTAAGTCTTTGAAGAAAGAAATTAAAGAGGATACCAGAAAATGGAAGGATCTCCCATGTTCTTGGATTGGGAGGATCAACATAGTAAAATTGGCAATTCAACCAAAGGCAATCTATAGATTCAATGCAATCCCCATCAAAATCCCAACAAAATTTTATATGGAAAAGCAAAAAAAAACATGATAGCCAAAACAATCCTATACAATAAAGGAACCTCTGGAGTCATTACCATCCCTGACTTCAAGCTCTATTACAGAGCTACAGTATCGAAAACAGCTTGGTATTGGCATAAAAACAGAGACAGTGACCAATGGAATCGACTCAAAGACCCGGATATTAGTCCACAAACCTAGGAATACCTGATTTTTGACAAAGGAGCTAAAAGTATACAATGGAAGAAAGAAAGCATCTTCAACTGTAATGCTGGCATAACTGGATGTCAACCTGTAGAAGAATGAAAATAGATCCATATCTGTTACCATGCACAAAACTCAAGTCCAAATGGATTAAAGACATCAATATAAATCTGACCACAATGAACCTGATAGAAGAGAAAGTGGGAAGTAGTCTGCAACACATGGGCACAGGAGACCAATTTTACATATAACCCCAGTAACACAGACAATAAGAGCAACAATGAATAAATGGGACCTACTGAAACTGAGAAGCTTCTGTAAAGCAAAGTACACTGTCATTAAGACAAAAAGGCAACCTACTGATTGGGAGAAGATCTTCACAAACCCCGCATCAGACAAAGGTCTGATCTCCAAAATATATAAAGAACTCAAGAAACTAGACATTAAAATTCTGAATAACCCAATTAAAAAATGGGGTACTGAACTGAACAAGAATTCTCAACAGAAGAAATGCAAATGACCAAAAGATACTTAAGGTCATGTTCAACTTCCTTAGCAATCAGGGAAATGCAAATCAAAACAATTTAAAGATACCATATTATACCTGTCAGAATGGCTAAAATCAAAAACACCAACGATAACCTATGCTGGAGAGGATGTGGGATAAGGGGAACACTCATCCATTGTGGGTGGGAGTGCAAACTTGTGCAACCACTTTGGAAATCAGTGTGGTGGTTTCTCAGGAAACTGGGAGTCAACTTACCTCAGGATCCAGTTATTCCACTCTTGGGAATATACCCAAGAGATGCCCAATGCTATATGTTCATAGCAGCACTATTTGTAATAGCCAGCACCTGGAAACAACCTAGGTGCCCCTCAAAAGAAGAATGAATAAAGAGGGTGTGGCACATATACACTTTAGAGTTCTGCTTGGCGGTAAAAATAATGACATCTTGAATTTTGCATGCAAATGGATGGAAATAGAAAGCACTTTACTGAGTGAGATAACCCAGACCCATAAAGATAAATATGGTATGTACTCTCTCATTAGTGGATTCTAGCCATAAACAAAGGACATTGATCTTATAGTTCGTGATCCTAGATAATAAGGTGAACCGAAAAAAAAAACATATATTCATCCTCCTGGATATGGGAAGTAGACAAGACCGCCAGGCAAAAGTTGGGAGCACACACAGGGCTGGGGCTGGGTGAGGGGAAGGGGAGATGGGGAGAGAGAAGGGAGAAATGGAGGATTGGGGAGAGCTGGGGGAATGGGACAGTTGAGATGGAAGATGGGTGGATATGGGAGCAAGGAAGAAGATATCATAATTAAGGGAACCATTTTAGGGTTGGCAAGAGACTTGACTCTAGAGGAGTTCCCAGGTGTCCATGGGAACGTCCTCAACTAGGTCCTTAGGCAGCAGAGGAGAAGGTGCCTGAACTGGCCTTCTCCATAGACACACTGGTGAATATCTTGCATATCACCATAGAAACTTCATCTGGCAATTGATGGAGATAGAGACAGAGAGCCACATTGGAGCTCTAAACTGAGCTCCCAATGTCCAGATGAAAAGTAGAAGAAGGGAGAACATTATCGATGAAGTCAGGACTGCGAGGGGTGCGTCCACCCACTGAGATGGTGTGACTGATCTAATGGGAGCTCACCCAGGCCAGCTGGACTGGGACTGAATGAGCATGTGATCAGACCGGACTCTCTGAATGTGGCTGAAAATGAGGGCTGACTGAGAAGCCAATGATAATGGCACTGGGTTTTGATTCTACTGCATGTACTGGTTTTTTGGGAGCCTAGTCTGTTTTGATGCATACCTTCCTAGTCCTGGATAGAGTGGGGAGGGCCTTGGACTTTCCACAGTGCAGTGCACCCTGACTTCTCTTAGGACTCGAGAGGGAGGGGGAGTGGGAGGATAATGGGAGGAGGGGAGGAGGTAGAAAATTTTAATAAATTAATCAATTAATTTAAAAAAAGAAATAGAGAAAAGGACAAACAAATAATTGGAAGAAATTAATAAATCTCTTGAAGAAATCAAAGGAAAAAATAATCAAACAGGTGAAACAAATAGCTCAAACAGTTTGAGACTTGCAAGCTGAAATAGAGGAAATGAAGAAAACACAAAAAGAGATAAGTATGGAAATGGAAAATCTGGGTAAATGAACAATTACAGATACAAGCATAACCAATAGATTACAAAAGATGGAAGAGAGAATATCAGGAGTTGAAGATAAAATAGAAGAACTAGATTCATCAGTCAAAGAAAATGTTAAATCCATCAAATCCTTAACACAAAACATCTAGGAAATCTGGGACATTATGAAAAGACCAAACCTAAGAATAATAGGGATAGAAGAAGTCCAACTCAAAGGCACATAAAATATATTCAACAAAATCATAGAAGAAAACTTTACCAACCTAAAGAAGGATATGCCAATGAAGGTACAAGAAGCTCACAAAACACCAAATAGACTGGACCAGAAAAGAAAGTCCCCTTGCCATATAATAATCAAAACACTAATCACACAGAATAAAGAAAGAATATTAAGAGTTTCATAGAAAAAACTAAGTAACATATAAAGGCAGACCCATTAGATATACACCTGACTTCTTAATGGAAACTCTGAAAGCCAGAAGGTCTTGGTCAGGTATGCTATAGACACTAAGAGATCACAGATCCTAGCCCAGACTACTATACCCAGCAAAGCTTTCAGTCACCATACATGGAGAAAACAAGACATTCCATGACAAAACCAGATTTAAACATTACCTGTTCACAAATCCAGCATTACAAAAAGTACTAGAAGGAAAACTCCAACCCAAGGAAATTAGCTGTGCCCACAGAACCACAGGTAATAATTAACCCCACACCTCATAGCACACACTAGCAAATCCCAAAGAAGAAAAGCACACAAAAACAACCATCGAAAAAATAAAAGGAATAAACAATTACTGGTCACTAATATATCTTAATGTCAATAAACTCAATTCACCTATAAAAAGACACAGATTAACATAATGAATATGAAAACAAGATCCATCTTTCTGCTGCAAACAAGAAACAACCTCAAACTCAAATAAAGCGTTATCTCAGAGTATAGGGTTGGATCAAGATATTCTAAACAAATATACCTAAGAAACATGCAAGTGTAAGCTATTCTAATATCTAACAAAACATACTACAACTTCATACTCATCACAGGAAAAATATATCAAGACAAAGTCTCAAATTTGATGTTGGCTGTATGAAATACTATGCCCTAAATATAAGAGCATTCACATATGTAAAAATAAACATTACTAAAGCTTAAATCATATATCAAACCCTACCTACTACTTGTAGGAGACTTCAACACTGCGCTTTCACCAATTGACAGTTCCGCCAGACAGAAACATAAGAGAGAAATGAAAGAACTAACAGATGTCGTGACTCAAATGTACTGAATAGACATCTATAAGACATTTCCTCCAAGCACATAAGAATATACCTTCTTCTCTGCACCTCATGGAACTGTCTCTGAAATTGGCCATATACTTTGTCACAAAGAAAATCGCAATAGATACAAAAATTTGGAACAACCCCATATATCTCATCAGATTACCCTGGCTTAAAGTTAGAATTCAACAACAACACTAATCACAGAAAGCCTACAAACTCATAAAAATTTAACAGTGCCCAACTGAATCACCCCTGGGTTGGAGGAAAATAAAGAAAGAAATTAAAGACTTCAAATAAAATGAATGCACAACCTATGGGACACTTTGAAGGCAGTGCTAAGAGGAAAGTTCATAGCACTAAGTGCCTACATAAAGAGCCTAGAAAAATCTCACACAATTAAGTTAACAGCACATCTGAAATCTCTAGAACAAAAAGAAGCAAACTTACCCAGGAGAAATAGAAGCCAGGAAATAATCAAATTGAGGGCTGAAATCAACAAAATAGAAACAAAGAAAGTAATACAAAGAATCAATGAGACAAGAAGTTGGTTCTCTGAGAAAATCAACAAGATAGATAGACCCTCATTCAAACTAACCTAAAGGTAGAGAAAGAATATGCAAATTAACTAAATCAGAAATGAAAATGGAGACATGACAACAGACACAGAGGAAATCCAAAGAATCATCAGCTTATGACCTTCAAACATCTGTACTCCACAAAATTGGAAAATTGAAAGGGAACTGACAATTTTCTGGATAGGTGCCTCATACCAAAATTAAATCAAGAAGATAAACAATTTAAATAGACCTATAACCCTAAGGAAATGTAAGTAGTCATCAAAAGTCTCACAACCAAAAATAGCACAGGGCCAGACAGTTTTAACACAGAATTCTACCAGAATTTCAAAGAGGAGCTAATACCAATATTCCTCAAATTGTTCCACACAATAGAAAGACAAGGGACATTGTCAAACTCTTTTTATGAGGTTACAGTTACCCTGGTAACCAAAGTACAAATAGATGCAACTAAAAAAGAGAATTACAGGTCAATTTCTCTCATGAAAAAATAATATTAAGTAAAAATACTGGCAAAACAAATTCAAAAACATATCAAAAAAGTCATCCACCATGATCAAGTTGGCTTCATCCCAGAGATGCAGAAATGCTTCAACCTATGAAAATCTGTCAATATAATCCACCATATAAATAAACTGAAAGAAAAAAAAACATGATTACCTCATTAGATGCTGAAAAAGCATTCAACAAAGTCAAATATCCATTCCTGATAAAGGTCTTGGAGGGATCAGAGATGTAAGGAGTATATCTAAACATAATTAAAAAAAACAATATACAGCAAGCTGACAACCAACATCAAACTAAATGGAAAGAAATTCAGGTGATTCCACTGAAATCAGGAACAAGACAAGGATGTACACTCTCTCCATACATATTCTATATAGTACTCAAAGTTCTAGCTAGAACAATAAGACAACAAAAAAAAAACAGATACAAATTGGGAAAAAATCTTCGCTATTTGCAGATGATATGATAGTATACATAAGTGACCACAAAAATTTGATGAGGGAAATCGTACTGCTGATTAACAGTTTCAGAATGTAGCAGGATACAAGATCAACTAAAAAAATTCAGTAGCCCTCCTATATACAAATGATAAATGTGCTGAGAAAAAAATCAGAGAAACATTGTCATTTACAATAGCCACAAATAACATAAAATATCTTGGGGTAACACTAACCAAAGAAGTGAAAGAACATTAAGTCTTTGAAGAAAGAAACTGTGGAAAATATAAGAAAATTGAAATATCTTCCTGCTCTTAGATAGGTAGTATCAACATAATAAAAATAGCAATCCTACCAGAAGCAATCGACAGATTCAATGTAGTTCCCATCAAAATACTAGCACAGTTCTACACAGACCTCAAGAGAACCCAAATTCATATGGAAAAAAAAACCAGATAGCCCAAATAATCCTCTACAATAAAGGATCTTCCAGAGGCATCACCATCCCTGACATCAAGCTCTATTCTAGACCTACAGTAATGTAAACAGCTTGATATTGGCATTTAAAACAGACAGGTAGAACAATGTAATTGAATCAAAAACCCGATATTGATCACACACCTATAAATAACTGATTTTTGACAAAGAAGCAAAAACTATTTGATGAAAAAAAGAAAACTTCTTTAACAAGTGAGGCTGGCATAACTGGATATCAACATATAATAGATTCAAATAGATCCATATCCATCACTATGCACAAAACTTAAGTCCAAATAGATCAAAGACATCAGCATAAATCCAGCCGCACTGATCATCACTGAAGAGAAAGTGGGAAGCAGCCCTGAATACATGGGCACAGGAGACCACTACCTAAATATAACACCAATAACACAGACAGTGAGAGCAACAATGAATAAATGGGACCTCCTGAAACTGAGACACTTCTGTAAGGCTAAGGACACAGTCACTAAGACAAAATGGTAGCCTACTGATTGGGAAAAGATCTTCACCAACCCCAAATCAAACGGAGAATTGATTTTCAAAATATATAAGGAACTCAAGAAATAAGACATCAAATTACCAAATAATTCAATCAAAAATGGAGTACAAATCTAAACAGAGAAGTCTCAAAAGGAGAATTGCAAATGCCCAAAAGACACTTAAGAAAAAGTTCACCATCCTTAGCCATCAGGGAAACTCACATAAAAATACTCTGAGATAACATTCACCAGTTAGAATGAATAAGATCAAATACACCAATGATGAAAACCATGAAAGCCAGAAGGTCCTGGATAGATGTATTGCAGAAACTAAGAAATTACGGATGCAAGCACAGACTACTATACCCAGCCAAGCTTTCGTTCACTATAAATGGAGAAAATAAAACTTTCCATGATAAAAACAAATTTAAACAATACGTAGCCACAAATCCAGCTCTACAGAAAGTAATAGAAGGAAAAGCACTAACCAAGGAGTCCAGCAAT
>JABTXL010003275.1:851771-894573 GCA_025134845.1 Neodon shergylaensis
AAAAAAACCATATGATCATTTCATTAGATGCTGAAAAAGCATTTGACAAAATTCAACATCCCTTTATGATAAAAGTCTTGGAGAGATTAGGGATACAAGGGTCATACCTAAATATAATAAAAGCTATATACAGCAAGCCGACAGCTAACATCAAATTAAACGGAGAGAAACTCAAAGCCATCCCACTAAACTCAGGAACACGACAAGGCTGTCCACTCTCGCCATATCTCTTCAATATAGTGCTTGAAGTTCTAGCAATAGCAATAAGACAACATAAGGGGATCAAGGGGATTCGAATTGGAAAAGAAGAAGTTAAACTTTCGTTATTTGCAGATGATATGATAGTGTACATAAGTGACCCCCAAAACTCCACCAAAGAACTCCTACAGCTGATAAACACCTTTAGTAATGTGGCAGGATACAAGATCAACTCCAAAAAATCAGTCGCCCTCTTATACACAAAGGATATGGAAGCAGAGAGGGAAATCAGAGAAACTTAACCTTTCACGATAGCCACAAACAGCATAAAATATCTTGGGGTAACTCTAACCAAGGAAGTAAAAGACCTATTTGACAAGAACTTTAAGGCATTGAAGAAAGAAATTGAAAAGAATACCAGAAAATGGAAGGACGTCCCTTGCTCTTGGATTGGGAGGATCAACATAGTAAAAATGGCAATTCTACCAAAGGCAATTTATAGATTCAATGCAATCCCCATCAAGATCCCAGCAAAATTCTTCACAGATCTTGAAAGGACAATAATCAACTTTATATGGAAAAACAAAAAACCCAGGATAGCCAAAACAATCCTATACAATAAAGGATCTTCTGGTGGCATTACCATCCCCGACTTCAAACTCTATTACAGAGCTACAGTGATGAAAACAGTGTGGTACTGGCATAAAAACAGAGAAGTCAATCAATGGAATCGAATAGAAGACCCAAATTTTAACCCACAAACCTATGATCACCTCATTTTCGATAAAGGAGCTAAAAGTATACAATGGAGGAAAGAAAGCATCTTCAACAAATGGTGCTGGCAGAACTGGATATCAACCTGTAGAAGAATGAAAATAGACCCATATCTATCACCTTGCACAAAACTCAAGTCCAAATGGATCAAGGACCTCAATATTAGTCCGAGCACACTGAACCTGATAGAAGAGAAAGTGGGAAGCACCCTACAACAAATGGGCACAGGAGATCGCTTTCTAAGCATAACCCCAGCAGCACAGACATTAAGGGCAACATTGAATAAATGGGACCTACTAAAACTGAGAAGCTTCTGTAAAGCAAAGGACACTGTCACTAAGACAAAAAGGCAACCCACTGACTGGGAGAAGATCTTCACCAACCCCGCAACAGACAAAGGTCTGATCTCCAAAATTTATAGAGAACTCAAGAAACTAGACTTCAAAATGCTAATTAACCCAATTAAAAATGGGGCACTGAACTGAACAGAGAATTCTCAACAGAAGAAGTTCAAATGGCCAAAAGACACTTAAGGTCATGCTCAACCTCCTTAGCGATTAGGGAGATGCAAATCAAATCAACTTTGAGATATCATCTTACATCTGTCAGAATGGCTAAAATCAAAAACACCAATGATAGCCTTTGCTGGAGAGGCTGTGGTGGAAGGGGTACCCTCATCCATTGCTGGTGGGAATGCAATCTCGTGCAACCACTTTGGAAATCAGTGTTTCGGTTTCTCAGGAAATTCGGGATCAACCTACCCCTGGACCCAGCAATACCACTATTGGGAATATACCCAAGAGATGCCCTATCACATGACAAAAGCATTTGTTCAACTATGTTCATAGCAGTATTATTTGTAATAGCCAGAACCTGGAAACAACCTAGATGCCCTTCAATGGAAGAATGGATGAAGAAAGTGTGGAATATATACACATTAGAGTACTACGCTGCGGTAAAAAACAATGACTTCTCGAATTTTGCATGCAAATGGATGGAAATAGAAAACACTATTGTGAGTGAGGTATCCCAGACCCAAAGAGAGGAACATGGGATGTACTCACTCATAATTGGTTTCTAGCCATAAATAACGGTCACGGAGTATATAGTGGTGAACCTAAAGAAGCTAAATAAGAAGGTGAACCCAAAGAAAAACATATAATTATCCTCTTGGATACGGGAAGTAGACAAAATTGAGGGGAGAAAATTTGGGATCTTGGGGGTGGGGTGGGATGGGAGTATCGGGGGATGGGGAGAGAAAAGTGAGAAGGGGAGGATGAGGGAAACTTGGGGAAACAGGATGATTGGGATAAAGGAAGATTGGATAGGGGAGCACGGAAGCTCAATTCTTAGTTAAGGGAGCCACCTTAGGGTTGGCAAGAGACTTGAACCTAGAGTGGCTCCCAGGAGCCCAAGGCGAGGTCCCCAGTTAGTTCCTTGGGCAGCTGAGGATAGGGAACCTGAAATGACCCTATCCCACAGCAATGCTGACGAATATCTTGCATATCACCATAGAACCTTCAGCTGGTGATGGATGGAGATAGTCACAGAGACCCACACTGGAGCACCGGACTGAGCTCCCAAGTTCCCAATGAGAAGCGGAAGGAGGGAGAACTTGAGCAAGGAAGTCAGGACCCCGAGGGGTGCACCCAACCACTGAGACAGTGTGACTGATCTATTGGGAGCTCACCAAGGCCAGCAGGACTGTGACGGAAGAAGCATGGGATAAAACCAGACTCTCTGAACATGGCGAACAATGGGGGCTGATGAGAAGCCAAGGACAATGGCCCTGGGTTTTGATCCTACTTCAAGTTCGGGCTTTGTGGGAGCCTAGCCACCTTGGATGTTCACCTTCCTAGACATGGACAGAGGGGGGAGGGCCTTGGACTTTCCACAGAACAGGGAACCCTGACTGCTCTTTGGACTGGAGAGGGAGGGGGAGAGGAGCGGGGGGGAGGGGGAGAAGAGTGGGACGAGGGGGAGGGAAATGGGGGGCCGGGAGGAGGCGGAAACTTTCTTTTCTTTTTCTCAATAAAAAAAAAAAAGAAAAAAAAAGATCTGATTACAGAAAAAAAATACACCAATGATAGCTTATGTTGGAGAGGATGTAGAGTAAGTGGAACACTCATCCATTTCTGGTGGGAGTGCAAAGTTGTACAGCCACTTTGGAAATCAGTATGGTGTTTTCTCAGAAAATTGGGAATCAATTTACCTAAGGACCCAGCAATACCACTCTTGGGTGTTGTAATACGGAGCGGCGGGGCTGTGTCCCCAGCACCCCAGCTGCCTGGCTAGCTTATGCCCTGAAATAACAACACACAAATTGTATTCATTTAAACACTGCTTGCCCATTATATCCAGCCTCTTCTCGGCTAACTCTCGCACCTGGACTAGCCCATTTCTAATAGTGTGTGTAAGCACCCCAAGGTACGCTTACCGGGAAGATTCTAGCCTACGTCCATCCTGGGTCAGAGCTTCCTGGGAGAGAGGAGCCTGGCGTCTCTGCTCCAGAGAGCAGAGCTGTCAAGTCTACCCAGAAGAGCTGAGCATGGCGTCTCTGAGCTCACTTCCTCTTCCTCCCAGCATTATGTTCTGTTTACTCCTCCCACCTATGTTTTAACCTATCAGGGCAAGCAGTTTCTTTATTTAATTAACCAATGACCTTCCTCCATCACTTGGGCATATACTCAACAGATGTACATTCATTCAACAAGGATATTTGCTCAGCTATATTTATAACTGAAATATTTGTAATAGGCAAAACCGGGAAAAGACCTAGATGCCCCTCAACTGAAGAATGGATAAAGCAAATGTGATACATTTACACAGGGAGTACTGCTCAGCAGTAAAAACAATGACATCTTGAAATATGCATGCAAATGGATGAAACTAGAGAAAATCATCCTGAGTGAGGTAAGCCAGACCCAGAAAGAAAAATGCAGTATGTGCTCACTCATAAGTGGATATTAGACATAAAGCAAAGGATAACCAGCCTATAGTTAACAATCCCAGAGAAGCTAGGTAACAAGGAGAACCCTAAGAGAGACATACATGGATTCCCCAGAGAAGGGGAAACAGACAAGATCTCCTGAGAAGGAGACCACTTCCTAAATATAATCCCAGCAGCACAGAAACTGAAATAAACTATTAATAAATGGAACCTCCTGAAACTGAAAAGCTTCTGTAAAGCAAAGAACATGGTCAACAAGACAAAACAACAGCCTACAGAATGGGAAAAGATCTTCACTAACCCCACATCAGACAGAGGTCTGATCTCCAAAATATACAAAGAACTCAAGAAATTGGTCATCAAAAGAACAAATAATCCAATAAAAAATCGAGTACAGACCTAAACAGAGAACTCTCAACAGAGGAATCTAAAAAGCTGAAAGACACTTAAGGAAATGTTCAACATCCTTAGTCATCAGAGAAATGCAAAGCAAAACAATTCTGAGATTCCATCTTATACCTGTAACAATGGCCAATATCAGAAACACTGATGACAACTTATGCTGGAGAGGCTGTAGGGTAAAGGGAACACTCCTGCATTGCTGGTGGGAGTGCAAGCTGGTACAGCCCCTTTGGATGTCAGTGTACCAATTTCTCAGATAATTAGGGAACAACCTTCCTCAAAACCCATCAATACCACTTTGGGGTATATAACCACAAGGACATGTGCTCAACTATGTTCATAGCAGCTTTGTTTGTCATAGCCAGAACCTCGAGAAAACCTAAATGCCCCTCAACCGAAGAATGGATAAAGAAAATGTGGTATACTCACACAATGGAGTACTACACAGCAGAAAAAAATAACAACACCTTGAATTTTGCAGGAAAAGAATGGAGCTAGAAAACATTATTTTGAGTGAGGTAACCCAGACCCATAAAGACAGTTATCACATGTTCTCACTCATAAGTGATTTTTAAACATAAAACAATGAAACCAGCCCACAAATCACAATCCCAGAAAACCTAGACAATGAGGACCCTAAGACAGACATACACAGATCTAATCTACATGGGAAGTAAAAAAAGACAAGCTCTCCTGAGTAAATTGATAGCATGCAGACCTTGGGGAAGGGTTGAAGGATAGGGGAGAGGCAGGGAGAGGACCAGAGAAAAATGTAGAGCTCAATAAAAATCAGTAAAAAAAAATTTAAAAAGATGTGAGAAAATTAGGAGGGGGAAGAAGGAAGTGTGGAAAGAGAAAGGGATGGAAGAAGTACAGGAAGGAGGAGAACATGAGGGAATGGGATGATCAAGAAGGGAGAAGGACAGTGAGGGAAAGGAAATACATATCTTGATTGACGGAGCCAATAAAAGGCTATTGAAAACATAGCACTAGGAAAATTCCCAGGAATCCTCAAGGACAATGAAAGATAAGACTAAGCAACAGTGAAGAGGATTCCTAAACTGGCCTTCCCCCATAATCAGATTGATGACTATCTTAATTGTCATCATAGAACCTTCAACCAGCAATGGATAGAAGCCGATAAAGAGATCTACAGCAAAGCACTGGGCTGAGCTATCTGAGACCAGCCCAAGAGAGGCAGGACTGATAATATGAACAAAGGGGTCAAGATCATGATGGTGATACCCACAGAAACAACTGACCTGAAGTAGTGAGAGCTCACTGACTCTGGACTGATAGTGGTGTAACCTGCATAGGACCAAATCAAGCCCACTGAATGTGAGGGTGAGTTGTGGGGCTTGCGCTGTCTGTGGAGCCACTGGCAGTGGGGCCAGAATTTATCCCTAGTGTTTGAACTGGCTTCTGGGAACACATTCTTTTGTACGGATATCTTGCTCAGCTTCGATATAGTGGGGAGGACCTTGGTCATACCTTGAAGTGAAGTGTCAGACATTGTTGACTCCCCATGGGAAGCCTTACACTTTTTGAGAGTTGGATGGGGGGGGTGTGATGGGGGAAAAGTAAGGGAAGCAAGTAGAGGGGAGGGAGTGGGAACAGGGATAGCTATGTAAACTGAGAAAAGTTTATATTAAAAAATATTAATAAAACAAAATTTTAAAAAGGCTTAGGAATTAGGCTGGATGGATTTTTATTAATTTGACACAACTTAGCAGTCATCTTATAAGACAAGGCCTCAGTTGAGTATGCTACCACCAGATTGCGCTGTGGGCAATCTATAGTACATTTTTAATTGCGGACTGAGGCAAAATGATTCAGACCATTGCAGGCAGTTCAAGGTCTGGGCTAGGACTCCTGGGTGATATAAGAGAGCAGATGGAGCAAGAATGAAGGGCAAGCCAGTAGGAAGCACTCCTCCATCGTCTCACCAGGTCCTGTATTTTGTTACTGACTCTCTTAATTTGGAGATAATAAATACCCCATTCGACACAGATGCTCTAAAGCTGTTGTTTCTTATCAGGTTTGAGAGGATATAAGAGTATTGTAATAGAAAATGGTCCCCTGGGGCACTTTAGTCCAGCCTTTAAAGATGACAGGACCCAGGGCTCCCTGGTCTGGAGCCCCAGTAGACTGAGGGCTGACTCGGATATGTTAAGCTGAGTTGCTTTACCTCAAGGATTTCATGGACACAGACAGAGTAAGAAGATGGAAGCTGGTCTATGGTCATTTGTCTCTACACTAAGTGCTCAAACCTCCACCCAGGGACACAGTGCAAGAGGGAAGGGAGGCTAAGTTCGCCATGGCAGTCCTGTGTGTCTAAGCCCCACCCAACCCTGAAACTCACAGAGAATCACTTACTGTCCACCTGGAGTTGCACTTTTGCTTCTTCATATTTACCATCTGTTCTCAGAATTCGCAGTATGTACAGTCCACGGTCTTTCTGACTGACACTGTGAAGCAGCAGGGACCCATCACTGTTGACCGTTTCCCTGCCACTGTATGCAGGCCCCCAAAAAATTGGTTTTTTGAATGGATAAGAGTGGAAAGCCAGAAGGCCCCTCTTTAAGTCATTCTCTCCTTTGAACCAGAGAAAGGCTGTAATATGCTCTGGGAGATTGCGAACAAGTAGAAGAACACTTCTCCCTTCAGCAACACTGGGTGGCACTGATACAATCCTGGGCTGTGAAGAGGTAGAAAGGCGCCCACACTTCCAAAGGTAAGCTAGAAGGGAAGAGAGAGATCCTCCTAAGTTGGGTATTTAGTATTTGTCTAAGATGAGGCTTTATGTCCTGAGAAGCTGTGTCCATTGTTCAAACTAGGTCACAGATTCACAGTGAATCACTTACCTTTCACATTGAGGATCACGGATGTTGTTGATACAATTTTTCCATGTCTGTTATAGGTTTGTAGTGTATAGAATCCTGAGTCCTTCAGGGTGACCTTCTCAAACAGCATAGATCCGTTGTGATATATTGTCTGTCTATTGCTGTATGCAAGACCTGGCCTACTTAAATCATTGTGCAGTGTATATGTTGCAATTTTTTCTGTTGTGTTTCCTTTCCCTTTGAACCAGGCTAAGGATTTAATGTCCTCTGGCAGATTGTGGACAAGGAACAGGACGTCATCTCCTTCAGCCACTTGGGGTGGCACTGACACAGTGGTCTCATGGGCGGTGGTGGAGAGGTGCCAGAAGGTTAAAAGGGAGGCTAGAAGGCAATTGAGAAAAACCACCAATAATACATGGGTGTGGTCATCACTCAGCTTTGGTGTATGAGTTGGGGTGTGCTCACCCCCATTTGCAGACATAAGCAACATGACTTCAATTCACTCAGAGTGAGTTGTTTCCTCTTAGGATTTCTCTGCTCAGGTGTCTGTCTGGTTCCCTGACTAGGTGTCCCTTATCCATCCTCACATAGACTATATGTGTAAGGATCACTGCCTCTCTGAACTCCTTCTCTGGAGAGTCCTCATTTTCTGATTTTTTCTCTGTTCCCTTTGTAATTCTCTTCAAACTGTGAATTCATCTTTAGGGTTTACTGACATCAAGTCCACTAGAACCAGGGCTTTTTGTTTGTTTGTTTATCTTTTGGTTTGGGTTTTGGTTTCAGTTTTTTGAGACAGGGCTTCTCTGTGTATCCTTGGCTGCCCTGGAACATGTTCTGTAGACCAAGATGGTTTTAAACTCACAGAGATCACCTGCCTCTGCCTCCCTACTGCTGGGTTTAAAGGCCTCAGACATCAGAACCAGGAATTTTTAAAGAAAGAATTAGTCGGAACTTTTTTCGAAAGTTCAGGTCCTGGAAAAAAAACCCAGGCACAGGAGATAACAGAATAAAGAAAAGAAGAATGTGTCTCTATGGATTTCTCTTCAGAGTTCCTAGGTTTGGAGCTTAGGGTAATAATTATATTTAAGTGTGAAATAAATGATTTTAGATTAACTTATGTAAATATAGGTATGTATTTGTGAAGACTGGTGTCTCCTTGTGGTCTCCTGGTAGCTCCCTCCTCAATGGTGAGATTGGAAACAACCAGCTAGGTCCTGTGGAAATGTGGGAAATTTAGTATGTGGATAGAAAGAGGTCTAGCTGGATGACTGAAGGATACCACATATAGAGATAGAGACCTAGTCTATCGCCCATCAACTCAGACCATAAAACCCCAATATAATGTGTCTTCTTATACACATATGAAGATGTATGCCACAAATCTGTGCTGGGCACATATGCCACATATGCATGTGTGTGTGCATGCCACAGCACCTATGTGGAGGGCAGAGTAGAGCCTGCAGGAGTCTGTTCTCCATCTACTGTGTGGGCGCTGAGGATTGGTTTCATGTTGTCATATCTTCCCACACTGAAACATCTCACTAGCTGTCCCACTTGATCTCTATTTGGAGGGTCATGCTGTCATGATGGGGAACAGCAGTCTTCAGAACATTGCAGCCAATGAAATTCACTGTGTACTTCCAATAGCCAAGAGGATAATTATATGTTTTTCCTTGAGTTCGCCTTCTTATTTAGCTTCTTTAGGTTCACCAAATATATACTCCGTGACCATTATTTATGGCTAGAAACCAATTATGAGTGAGTATATCCCATGTTCATCTTTTTGGGCCTGGGTTACCTCACTCAGGATAGTGTTTTCTATTTCCATCCATTTGCATGCAAAATTCGAGAAGTCATTGTTTTTTAGTGCAAGTAGACAAAATTGCCGGGTAGAAGATTTGGGATCTTGGGGGTGGGGTGGGATGGGATTAGCGGGGGATGGGGAGAGAAAAGGGAGAAGGGGAGGATGAGGGAAACTTGGGGAAACAGGTTGATTGGGATAAAGGAAGGTTGGATAGGGGAGCACGGAAGCACAATTCTTAGTTAAGGGAGCCACCTTAGGGTTGGCAAGAGTCTTGAACCTAGAGTGGCTCCCAGGAACCCAAGGCGAGGTCCCCAGTTAGTTCCTTGGGCAGCTGAGGATAGGGAACCCGAAATGACCCTATCCTATAACAATGCTGACGAATATCTTGCATATCACCATAGAACCTTCATCTGGGGATGGATGGAGATAGTCACAGAGACCCACACTGGAGCACCGGACTGAGCTCCCAAGGTCCCATCGAGGAGTGGAAGGAGGGAGAGCATGAGCGAGGAAGTCAGGACCACGAGGGGTGCACCCAACCACTGAGACAATGTGGCTGATCTATTGGGAGCTCACCAAGGCCAGATGGAATGAGACGGAAGAAGCATGGGATAAAACCGGACTCTCTGATCATGGCGAACAATGGGGGCTGATGAGAAGCCAAGGACAATGGCCCTGGGTTTTGATCCTACTTCAAGTTCTGGCTTTGTGGGAGCCTAGCCAGTTTGGATGTTCACCTTCCTAGACATGGACGAAGGGGGGAGCACCTTGGACTTTCCACAGGGCAGGGAACCCTGACTGCTCCTTGGACTGGAGAGGGAGGGGGAGAGGAGTGGGGGAGGGGGAGAAGGGTGGAAGGAGGGGGAGGGAAATGGGAGGCGGGGAGGCGGGGGAAACGTTGTTTTTTTTTTTCTCTCAATAAAAAATTAATAAAAAAAAAAGAAATTCACTGTGAATATGGAGTTCTTAAGGCTTTTCTCTTACCATCATCACTTGCTCTCCTCTGAGAGCTTCTGGATGCTGAGCCTCTGTCCCTTACTGCACCTTATGCACCAAAGCTGCAAACAGAAACCTTGAGTCTCCTCCCAAGATCCTGTCCTCCTCTTTAGGAAACTCCAGCCTACCTCTGAGTCCCCCTCCCCACAAAGTCAGGGAGTGGGTACCCTTACCTGTGAGCAGAAGCCTCTGCCAGGGGGTACACCACTTGCAGAGAAGCACAGAGGACTCCATCAATCTACTCACTTGCTGTCCTCCGTCTGAGGAGAAGAGCCTCAGCTCCAACACAGAACTCAGGCTCTGCTGTTCTTCCTCCTTCTGGGCTGAGATACTTCTCAGAAAGAAGCACTTCTCAGAATCCAATGGGCTGTGAGTGGTGGGTTTGAGTCTACGGCACTGCTCAAGCCCTTCCACTCTCAGTGGTGCCCTGCATCCCTCACAACTTCCCTTTATGTTCCTTCACCAAGATACAAATTGTGCAACAAGGCTGATAAGCATCCCCATGGCCTCAGGAACAATGGCTCATCCTGGGGCTGACATCTGCTCTGTTCTTGCCTTGGGTCTGTCAGCACAAAGCAGGGAGCATCCATCATGTTTATGTGTCCTTGTGACACAGAGACCGAGCTGAGCACTCAGTCTACACCTTTTTTATTTAATCCCTGAAGGAAGGTGACAGAAATGTCTCTGAGGCTTGAAAAGAGACCAGCTGAGTGATGACTAAGGATGAAGATCAATCCTTTATCACTAATGTCACCAGTCAAATTAGTGATTCAAGAGAGAGACCCAGGAGCAGTTGTGTGAGGAGTTTCATGTGCTCAGCGTTGTTGAAGAGGTGACCTGTGTGTCCTTGAAAGGACTGTGTGCTCCATCTTCCTATGGAGGGTTTCAAGGCAACATTCTAACATTATGTGTTGGGTGTACATATGTCTTCTCTGATGTTCCTGGGTCACCTTTGCCTTTTATTAAGTGATTTCTGGTGATAATCATATCTTTCCCTTTGAGAGATGCCAGGAGGGAGGAGACCTTAACAGTCCCCGTGCAGAAAGTTGTTCTCAGAGAAAGGAGGGAGCCAGTATGTTAGAGCAGGATTTAGGGAGGGAGCTCAAGGTAAGTAGGGACAGAGATGGAAGGCAGTCTGCTAGGCCATGGCTCAGGGACACAGTTTTCAGATCATTAAGCAAATGCTCCACTATGACCCCTGGAGACCAACGATCAGTCTTATGCTCAGGGCTACAGTAAGTATGGATAAGAAGTCAAATGAGTCCTTACCTGATATGTTCAACACAAGTGGGGTGCAGGGCCTCTCATCCTGTTCACTGTGCTCTTTCAGACTCCTAATTCCTTCTACTGTAGGTCTAGACAGGGTTCCAGATTTGTCCTGGGAAGCCCGGGACTAAAGTTGGAAGTAGTGTGAATCCTGAGAAAGGGAATTCTCAGGAGGAGCCTTGTGCCCAGGAAATTTCAGAGGAAAAGTCCTAGGACATTTCTCTTGAAGTTAAAAGGACAAAACACAGCTGAGCATGGTGCTGAATACCTTTAATCTAAGCATGAAATAGGCAGAGGCAAATGTATCTCTTAGATACATGCCAGCTCGGTCTATGGAACAGGTTCCAGGACAGCTGGATTAAACAGAGAAATCTGGATGGTTTAAAAAAAAAAAAACAGAAGACAATGGCCCTGGGTTTTGATCCTACTTCAAGTTCTGGCTTTGTGGGAGCCTAGCCAGTTTGGATGTTCACCTTCCTAGACATGGACGGAGGGAGGAGGACCTTGGACTTTCCACAGGGCAGGGAACCCTGAGTGCTCTTTGGACTGGAGAGGGAGGGGGAGAGGAGTGGGAGGAGGGGGAGAAGGGTGGGAGGAGGGGGAGGGAAATGGGAGGCTGGGAGGAGGCCGAAACTTTTTTTTTCTTTTTCTCAATAAAAAATTAAAAAAATAAAAAAATAAATTGTAAATGCACTTTCAGACCAGTCACTGCTGTCTCAATGCCACCTTCTCTTTGCCCAGAGGGTGCCCAGGGGTTTGGTCTTGAGTACAAATCACATTGAGTCAAATAGATGTGTCTTCCCTATACTGTGCTGTACGGTTCTTTTGTTGTTGTTGTTGTGATAAAAGCACCCTGAAAAGGAGCAGTTTAGGAGGGAGACTAGAGTCCATTACTTTTCTGGTACTGTGCTATATTGTAGCACTGAAGGAATTCAAGGCAGAAAACATATGACTTGCTGACTCATTTGCAGCTCACACTCTGGCCCACACTCAGCTAGCTTTCTTTACAACCAAGGACCATTTGCCTAGGAATGATGCTGTCCACAGTGACCTGGGCCCTCCAGTATCAATTAAGACAATAATTTAAAGAAATGTACATCCTGACTTGGTTGAGACTACTTTGTTGTTGTTGTTGTTGTTTGTTTGTTTGTTTGGCATCTTGACCACATTTCCCCTCCCTCCTCTCTTACTCCTCTCTTCCCAGTGAAATATCTGTCTGTTATTTGCCAATAAAATATGGTTTTTATTACTATAGCTCTATAGTAGAGCTTGAAATCAAGGATAATGTTATCTCCAGAAATTCCTTTATTGTACAGTATTAGTTTAGCTACTTGAGTTTTTGTTTTCCATACAAAGTTGAGTATTGTTCTTGGAAGTTCTATAAAGAACGGTGTTAGAATTTTGATGGGAATTGCATTGAATCTGTAGATTGATTTTTGTAAGATGGCCATTTTTACTGTATTAATCCTACTGTTCCATGAGCATGGGAATTCTTTCCATCTTCTGATACCTTTCTCCAATTTCTTTCTTCAAAGACTTGCAGTTATTAACCTTTACTTGGTGTCTTAGGGCTTCTACTCTCATGAAGAGAAACCATGATTATGTCTACTCATTAAGGAGCATATTTAATTGGGCTTACTCACAGTTTCAGAGGTTCACTCTATTATCATCATGGTGAAGAACATGGTGGGGTGCAGACAGATAAGGGTCTTGAGAAGTAACTGAGAGTCCTACATCTTCTAGGCAACAGAAAATGGACTGTCACAGAAGCAAAACCTGACCAAAAGTCTGCTGTCACAGTGGCACACTTCTTCCAAAAAGGCCATACCTACTTCAACAAAGCCACACCTTCTAAGATTGCTACTCCCTTTGGGAGGGACATTTCCTTTCAAACCACATATTTAGACAGACAATAAGATAATTTCTATTATTTGTGGATAACGTGAAGGGTGTTTTAACCTTGATTTTTTTCTTAGCCAACTTATCATTTGTATATAGGAGGGCTACTTATTTTTCAGTTACTTTAGTAACCAGTCAGTTCACTGTAGGTTTTTATCACCTCTCGGGATTCCCTGGTAGAGTTGTTGAGCTCAGTTTTGTATACAATCATATCATCTTCCAATAGTGATACTTCGAGTTCTTCTTTTCCAGTCTATATCCCATTGATCTCTTTCAGTTTTCTTGTTGTTCTATCTAAAACTTCAAGAACTCTTTTGAATTGATATGGTGAGAGTGCGCAGCCTTGTCTTGTCCCTGATTTTAGTGGAATTGCTTTAGGTTTTCTCCATTCAATTTGCTGTAGAGTGCCTTTATTATGTTTAGATATGTCTCTTGTTCTCTATGAGACATTTATGAAGGAGTGTTGGATTTTTTTCCAAGAATTTCTCAGCATCAAATAAGATAATTAGGTGGATTCTTTTTCTTTCAGTTTGTTTATATGGTGGGTTACACTGACAGATTTTGATATGATTAAGTCCACAACATCATGGTAAATAACTTCTCTGATGAGTTTTTGGATTCAGTTTGTAAGTTTTATTGGGTATTTTTGCATCTATGTTTCCAAAGGAAACTGAGCTGTAATTCTATTTCTTTGTTGATTGTTATGTGTGGTTTGTGTATCAAAATGACTTGACCTCATAAAAAGAATTTGGAAATGTTTTTTCTGAATATATTTCGTGGAATTTGAGGAGTACTGGTATTAACTCTTCTTTGAAATAGGTAGAATTCTATGCTAAAATCATCTGGTCCTGGTATTTTTTGGTTGGGAGACTTTTAATGATGGCTCCTATTTCTTTGGGGATTAGAGGGCTTCTCAATGATTATCTGATCTTGACTTACCCTTGGTAAATGGTATCTACTAAAAAAATTGTCCTTTTTGACAACATTGAATAAATGGGACCTCCTGAAACTGAGAAGCTTCTGTAAAGCAAAGGACACTGTCACTAAGACAAAAAGGCAACCCACTGACTGGGGGAAGATCTTCACCAACCCTGCAACAGACAAAGGTCTGATCGCCAAAATATATAAAGAACTCAAAAAGCTAGACTTTAAAATGCTATTTAACCCAATAAAAAATGGGGCACTGAACTGAACAGAGAATTCTCAACAGAAGAAATTCAAATGGCCAAAAGACTCTTATGGTCATGCTCAACCTCCTTAGCAATCAGGGAAATGCAAATTAAAAGAACTTTGAGATACCATCTTACACCTGTCAGAATGGCTAAATCAAAAACACCAATGATAGCCTTTACTGGAGATGTTGTGGAGGAAGGGGTACACTCATCCATTGCTGATGGGAATGCAAACTTGTGCAATCACTTTGGAAATCAGTGTGGCGATTTCTCAGGAAATTCGGGATCAACCTACCCCAAGACCCTATAATCCCACTCTTGGGAATATACCCAAGAGATGCCCTATCATATGACAAAAGCATTTGTTCAACTATGTTCATAGCAGCATTATTTGTAATTGCCATAACCTGGAAACAACCTAGATGCCCTTCAATCGAAAAATGGATGAAGAAACTGTGGCATATATACATATTAGAGTACTACTCAGTGGTAAAAAACAATGACATCGTGAATTTTGCATGCAAATGGATGGAAATAGAAAACACCATCCTGAGTGAAGTAACTCAGACCCAAAAAGATGAACTTGGAATGTACTCGCTCATAATTGGCTTCTAGCCATTAAAAAGGACATTGAGCCTATAATTTGTGATCCTAGAGAAGCTAAATAAGAAGGTGAACCCAAAGAAAAACATGTAGTCATCCCCCTGGATATGAGAAGTAGAGAAGATTGCCAGGCAAAAACTGGGAACTTGGGGGTGAGGTGGGATGGGGGTAAGGGGAAATGGGGTGATAAAAGTGAGAAGGGGAGGATGGGGGGAGCTTGGGGAATGAAATGGTTGGGATAAAGGAAGGGTGGATAAGGGAGCAGGGAAGTATATATCCTAATTAAGGGAGCCATCTTAGGGTTGGCAAGAGACTTGACTCTAGAGGGACTCACAGGTGTCCAGGGAGATGTCCCCAGCTAGTACCTTGGGCAACTGAGGAGAGGGAACCTGAAATGACCCTATCCTATAGCCTTACTGATGAATATCTTGCATATCACCATAGAACCTTCATCTGGCGATGGATGGACATAGAGACAGAGACCCACATTGGAGCACCAGACTGAGCTCCCAATGTCCAAATGAGGAGCAGAAGGAGGGAGAACATGAGCAAGGAAGTAAGGACCATGAGGGGTGCACCCACCCACTGAGACAGTGGGGCAGATCTATTGGGAGTTCACCAAGGCCAGCTGAACTGGGACTGAATAAACATGGGATAAAACCAGACTCTCTGACAATGGCAGACAGTGAAGGCTGATGAGAAGCCAAGGACAATGGCACTGGGTTTCTATCCTACTGCATGAACAGGCTTTGTGGGAGCCTACCCTGTTTGGATGCTCACCTTCCTAGACCTGGATGGAGTGGGGAGGACCTTGGACTTCCCACAGGGCAGGGAATCCGGACTGCTCTTCAGACTCAAGAGGGAGGGGGAATGGAGTAGGGAGAGGGGAGAGAAGTGGAGAGAGGGGGAGAGGAGTGGGAGGAGGGGGAGAGAAGTAGGAGGAGGGGGAGGGAAATGGGAGGCGGGGAGGAGGCAGAAATTTTTTTCAACAAAAAAATAAAAAAACATCTCAGACATCTGTAGGCAAATAAAAAATTGTCCTTTTTAATATTTTCTAATTTCACAGAAAACAGCATTTTGAAGTATGACTTAATGAATCTTCAGATTTCCTTGGTGTGTGTTATTTTCCCTTTTCAGTTGAAGTTTTGTTAATTTATATAATCTCTCTACCTTTCCATTAGTTGGGATAAGAGTTTGCTTCTTTTGTTAATTTTCTCAAAGACCCGGCTCTTCATTTCATTAATTCTTTGTTTGTATTTTATTGATTTATCACGGAGTTTGATTATTTTTTGCTGTCATCTACTCCTCCTGAGTGTTTTTCTTCTTTTAGTTCTAGAGACTTCATGTATGCTATTAAGTCACTATTAAGAGATACCTCTAATTTTCTAATAAATGTGCTTAGTGCTATAAAACTTCCTCATAACACCAAGTTTACTGTGTCCCATATCTTTGTGTATATTCTGCATTAATTTTTATTTTATTCTATGAAGTTTTTAATTTATCTCTCTTGACTCAGTGGTAATTCCATAGAGAGCTGTTCAGTTTCCAGTAGTTTATAGACTTTCTATTGTTTCTGTTGTTGTTGAAATCCAGCTGAAACCCATTGTAGTCAGAAAAGATACAGGTGATTATTTTAATTTTTATGTATCAAATAAGACTTGCATTGTTGACCCAAATATAGAGCCAATTTTGGCTAATGTTCCATGAGGTACTAGTAAAGTATATTCTTTTGTGTTGTGATGTGGGAGTGTCATATATCAATCTGTTGATTTCATTGGTTAAGTAATAAAGGAACTGCTTGGCCCTCATAGGTTAAAACATAGGTGGGAGGAGTAAACAGAATAGAATGCTGGGAGGAAGAGGAAATGAGCTCAGACTCGACGACTCTGCACTCTGGAGCAGAGACGCCATGCAGCTCTCTCCAGGGCAGACATGCAGCAGCCACCAGGTCAGACATGCTGAATCTTTCCCGGTAAGACCGGTGCTACAGTTTATTAGAGATGGGTTGATCGGGATATCAGAATTAGCCAGTAAGGGCTAAAGCTAATGGGCCAAGCAATGTTTAAATGAATACAGTTTGTGTGTTGTTATTTCGGGGTATAAGCTAGCCAGGCGGCTGGGATGCTGGGGACGCAGCTCCACCGTTCCTAATACAACAGTGTTGGGGTGAAATTTTCTGTATATGTTAGGTCCATTTCAGTCTTAAGGTCTATTAGTTTCCTTATTTCTTTTTTTAATTTTCTGTCTGGATATAGTGTACATTTGTGAGAGTGAGGTATTTAACTCTATCACTGTTAGTGCATGGGACTCAAAGTGTGATTTAAGATTTAGTAATGTTTAAGCAAAGAAGTCAGGACCACAAGGGGTGCACCCACCCACGGAGACAGTGGGGCTGATCTATTGGGAGCTCACCAAGGCCAGCTGGACTGTAACTGAAAAAGCATGGGATAAAACCAGACTCTCTGAACATGGTGGACAATGAGGGCTGATGAGAAGCCAAGGACAATGGCATGGGGTTTTGATCCTACTTCATGTTCTGGCTTTGTGGGAGCCTAGCCAGTTTGGATGTTCACCTTCCTAGACCAGGATGGAGGGAGGAGGATTTTGGACTTTCCACAGGGCAGGGAACCCTGACTGCTCTTCAGGCTGGAGAGGGAGGGGGAGAGGAGTGGGGGGAGGGGGAGAGGAGTAGGGGGAGGGGAGAAGGAGTGAGAGGAGGGGGAGGGAAATGGGAGGCTGGGAGGAGGCGAAAAAAAATTTTTTTCAATAAAATAAAATGTTTAGTAATGTTTTTATAAATGTGGGTGCTCTCCTTTATGGGTATCAATGTTCAAAATTGAAATATAGTACTGGTGGGATTGTTCTTTAATGAATATGAAATGTCATTCTCTATCTTGTTTGATTAATTTTGATCTAAAATCTATTTTGTTACATATTAGAAGAGCTACATGAGCTTGCTTCCTGGGTGGTATGATTTGGAAATTCTTTTTCCAACTCTTTACTCTGCTACAGAATTGATCCTCTGTCAAGGTTGGGAGCCTGTCTCTGGAAAGTTACCTTTACCTTTGGTACATCAGGGGCTCTCTGTTCTTCTTACTGATATGGCCTGGGGATGGGACTTTGGGAACAGAATCTGAGGAGTGTTGTACTTTAGCTGGCAGATGGGTCACTCACTTGTTCTCCTGACTAGTGTGGTCTGTTCCTCAAGACTCTTTGTTGCCCTAAGGAGATTTTGAGCAATCTCAAGGTGACAGTTAATGCAAACTAGAAGACGGATTCAAACTGTTAAGTCCTCCTCGTCCATAGGGAGATTCCAGAGGAAATTCTCCATTCTCTAAGTGAGTTTCCCTATTTGGTTTCCAAGGTAATCACATGTGCTGGTGTCCAGTCTGAGCCACGGGTACAGCTCATGGACATCTACCCTGAGTGTCACTTTTTCCACTTCCCAGACACCATTATCTCCACAACAGACATTGTGAAGAGTAAAAGAAGCATCATCAAAACGTAAGTTTCATCCTGACACAGACAGGCCTCCCAGGCATGTTCATCACCTGCCCCATCTGACTCCATTGGAATCAGAGCAGAAGTCAGTTACCAGCTGAGACAAGACAGGAGATGGAAACATTTTGGGTAAAGGAGCTTGAGCATGGCTCAAAGTTCTAGATGTTCCTTTTGGGTCATAGAGATCGTGAGCACAAATGGGGGAAAGGAATGCGTGAATTAGTGACAGAAAGAAAAATCTACTTGACCTTAAGTAAAATCTCTCTGCCTGAGAAGTTCCTCCCTCCTGAAAGAACCCTGCCTTCACATTCAAATACCAGTCCAAGGTGAGTCAAGAGAAATCAGAGACGCAAGGAGAAGGGAAGACTCATTGCTGGAATCTCTTAAGACGATTGGGATTTGTTTGTGCCCATGACACGGAAGGGAATTAATTTCTGTATCTATCCATCAAACCAAGGCTTCACTCAAAGCTCAATGTTGTCATTTCAGGGATCCACTTCCCAAGACTCCTAATGTTCTTCACTTGGGTCCATTGATGCCAATGGCTGAGTTCTATATAGGGGAGATATGGGATCTTAAAGAACTAAAAATGATTTTGGGAATAAAGAGCTCTTAACATTGTATCTGGGGCTCTTCATGAATAAGCCAAGAGTACTGTGCAGGTGAGTGAGAGGTAGCATGGCAGAAGAGCTCGAGCTTTGACACTGGATACAAACGACTATCTGAAAGGGACATGATCAAATCATCTGAACCATCAGGAGGAAACTGAATAAAGCCACACATGATGCCTGCAAAGAAATTGGGAATCTTGGTGATTAGATGACTCTATGATCTATTCTTTTACCTTAGTTATTATCTGTTCTTTCACCTTAGTTGAACAGGTCTCAACCAGAGCTGGGGTGCATATTAGTAGAAGAGTATTCATGTAATAAGTACTTCATACATAAGTACTTCATCACTGGCACAACACACAAAAATCCTACTGGACTCTCATGTGTGCACTGAGCCTAGGTCTGAGATGTCCCCTGTCTCCATGACCCAGAGTATGTCTAGGAAAGAAAAGTTCCTCCAGACTCTTCTAATTCAATGCTGGGCTTCTCTGCATTTGCTTGGGCTAGAGCAGGATTCCTGTCCAGCCTAGGTATCAGTGTGGTGGGTCTGTGTCAATACCAAAGAGTGGCTGAGTGTTCCAGCTCTATCTCTCTGTACATGGGCAGTGATAGTCATGAGGAAATGGAAATTACAAGGTGGGTCTTTGTCAATAGCAGAAAGTGGCTGAGTGTCACATTTCTATCTCTATGCACATAGGCAGGTATAGTTATGAGGAAAGAGAAATTACAAGGCTACTGTCCTTAAACTCCATGGGATTAGAATTGCCACATGTGATGACGGCCTTCGATAGCAATGCTTTGCAGACAGCAGAGAGATTATGTCCTGCTGTGGGATCTCTGACACTTGCAAAGGCTTCTTTAAACCAGTGCTGATCTTTCTACATATACCCTCAATCTTTTTCTTTAGATAACCAGGCAGAAGATGAACCACACACAGATGCAGGAGGACTTGAGTACTCAGTGATGTTGGGTCTCCAGTGCTGTGTGGGAGAAACTGTCTTTACCATGTATGAGCTGAGCTGCAGAGCATGATGATACAGACCTAGAACCTGGGATCAGATGACCATTGTCTCTCATGGATCTCACTGGCACACTGCCTGCCTGCACCAAAGTTCTGTGTCCCTCCTGCTGTACTGATATCCACTTCTGAGCCTGGGCCAGTGCCTTCCAAGGCAATGATGTTTAAAGAAGTCCTACAAATTGAGCAAATAACAATTCCTATTTAGCTTCCCTGAGAAGCACCCACAAACAATCATCAGGACTTGTTTGTACGGAAACCTCACACATGAGTCCAGGAGTGGACCTGTCATTCTGCTAAATGAACAGACTATATCACAACAAGGGCCAACCTTCCCAGGTGTTTGATGGTGACTGAGATGATGCATGGATCCCCAAACTCAAAGAATGAGTCACAGAATAATCTTTGAGGGGAAGACTGTGGGTTAAAGGTGAGCTTGAAACAGGATGATTGTCTTGGCCTCTGATGTTCTGTTTTGCACTGTTAAGGGTCACAGCAAGATAGTTCCTGAAACACAGGTTATCGTTTTCTTTCCTTCCTTTTTTTCTCCGTCCCTCCCTTCCTTCCTCCCTTTCCCCCTTCTATTTTTATTTCATCCTTTCTTCCTTTCTTTTCATGTGTATGGCTATTTTTACTGCATATATATTTGTGAACCGCAAGTATGCCCAGTTCCCTCAGAAACCAGAAGAGGGCATTGTATACCCAAGAAATAAAATTAAAGATTGGTTATGAGATATTATGGATGTACTGGAAACAGGACATGACTCCTCTACAAAAGCATTCAGAGTTCTTAACCACTGATCTATCTCTCAAAACTCTCAGCTGAATATATTCATAGGCAGAACTGACTGGTAGAAGATAGTGAGGAAGAACTTACTGGAACTATTAACATGTTGGGAAGATCTAGACCAGAAATTTAGGACTCTGACTTTCTCCATATGAGACCATTGTTACTAATACCGAGGATATAATGCTAATTCCCAGAAGGATTGCTTCTCTAAAGATTACAATGAGATGAGAGACAGATGCTAAAGTTATTTGAAATCAGTGAGTCCCTAAGCAAAGAGAGCCCTGTGTTAGATGAAGGATCTGTTATAAGATTCAAAACAAAGTCCTGTCCTTTGCCTTCCTGGAGTAGTGATAGCAACATGACAGAAAACACATGATTTCTGTCCAGTAGGTAGGATATGGAGTCCTGGAATTTGGCAGAAATTCTCCAGAGGTGGGTAGTTTAGTCATAGAGTCAAATATAAATTTCCATTCCTTTTCACTTTATAGAACAGCCATCTCAAGCTGTCAATGGACAAGGTTAATGTTTGTGAAAAACAGCTGCTCCTGCTCCATATACACCTAAAAAAGCCTTGAGGGTGAGGACATGGGATACGTGATTGCAGTCAGACAGCATGTCTGTTACCCATGGTCTCTGAGACAGATAAACACACTGTGTTTTCTGTGCCTCTTTTCCAGTGATAGCAAACAGTGTTAATGAGTGTTGCCATGGTGATAAGGTAACCTCATATATTAAAACACTGGGACAGGACAGCTGTCCAGTTAAGCACCATCTGTTACTACTTGCCTACCGGAGAGAATTTGCTCGACTTACTCTCTGAGGACATGGAGTCATCAGGAGGACTTATAGCTTTTGTCCCTCCCCTAGGGCTCATGACTTTCCTGTCAGTCTCATAAACTCACCAAAACAGTTGGCTAAATGCCTAGACACTGAAACAGCTGGGGTGTGGATGCTGAAACTCAGAAGAAAATGTACACTTGATTAGTGGATGCTTAGGGACTGTATACTGGAGGGACTTTAATCCCAGCCTTCAAAATATTGCAGAGTTATAGTATTGAAGAACATTTGAGTACACTTTGAACAACAAGTTTGCATTATTTACTAGAAAAATAAGTTTCTAGTTGTGATGTGTCTCAGACCTAGTGCACATCTTAATCCAAGTACTTTCTTTTAGAAACTTGTAAACAGGATTGAATAAAGTCAACCACTGGTCAAAAAGCACAGCAAGCAAACATGTTCTAGGAACTGACCATAGCATGCTTAAGGAAATAGAGAATGAGAAGGACTGAGGAGGATATATAGAGGGAAGCCGAGGAAGAAGAAGTGAGGGGCATGTGAGTATGAGGAGGCTTCTTGGAGATGGCATAGCAGAAGGAGGCTCTTGGGATGTCAGATGAGAAAGAAGGTCAGCTGGGAGCTTTTTCTGCCTCTCTGAGCTAGCAGGTTTTCACCCCAACATCTGGCTCCAGAGTATTTATTGGTAAAACTGAACAATAAAGACTTTGTTAAAAAAAAACAGCATTTAGCATTCCAATGCACTAAATGACCACATTCACAGAGAAACTGTGTAAGCTGTGAACAAACTGAGAAGTCATGAGATTTGGTAAGAAATTCTCAGAGAGACAGTTAAGTAATAATAAAAGGAAAAACTTCCCACATTAAGGATGGCAAATACCATAACACTGAACATTAGGACCATATCATGTTACTTTAGATGACTTGAAAAATAGAAGCAGGAGATCCATCCAGAGGGGTAAGTGTATGCCAGCCTGGCTGGCCAAACGCCTCAGAAAGAGAGCACAGGCACCCTCTATAGAAGGAGCTGTGGGCAGGCCTGCTTTTCGTCCGTCATGGCTCCCTCACAGTTAGCTTTACAATCGAAATAACAACACACAAACTGTGTTCATTTAAACAATGCTTGGCCCATTATATCTAGCCTCTTCTTGGCTAACTCTCATATATTGATTAACACATTTCTAATGATCTGTGTAGCACCACAAGGTAGTGGCTTACCAGGAAAGATTCAGCATATCTGACCTGGTGTCTGGCTCTATGACTTCTGCTTGACTCAGCTTTCTTTCTCCCAGAATTCTGTTCTGTCTACTCCACCCACCTATGTTCTGACCTATCAGATCAAGCAGTTTCTTTATTAACCAATGAAAGTATGATCCTCCTCCATCAACCCTCCAATTCCCTAAACTTTCTGGCCCTTCAGTGGGACTTCTCCCCGGCTACTGGCTTTTTCTGCTTATCCCACACCAGCTTACCCCCAAGCACTTCTTTCCATCTGTGGGGTCCCAGGATACCCCAACTAAGCCTGCTTTGGGGCTGAGGGTCTGGAGACACAGTGGTGAGTGTAAGGCTGCAGGGGTTTCTTTGTTCCACCAAGCCGGGATCTACCAAGCCCACCCTTTTGTCTGCCAGGTCTTTGCAAGCAAGTAGCCCTGATCCAGTAACAGTAGATCCATCCAGAGGGCTAAGTGTGTGCCAGCCTGGCCAGCCAAAGGCCCCAGGAAGGGAGCACAGGCACCCTCCAATCCCCTAAACTTTCTGGCCATTCAGCGGGGCTTCTTCCTGGCTACTGGCTTTCTCTACATATCCCACCCCCCGCTTGCCCCCAAGCACCCCTTTCCATCTGTGGGGTCTCAGGATCCGCCAACTCAGTCTGCTTCGGGGCTGAGAGTTTGGGGACACAGTGGTGAGGGCAAGGCTGCAAGGATCTCTTTGTTCCACTGAACCAGCATCTACCAAGCCCACCCTTTTGTCTGTGAGGTCTTTTGCCAGAAAGTGGCCCTGATCCAGTACCAGTAGACCCGTCTGGAGGGATCCACCACCACAGCCTACACCAGGGTGGAGAGGATCTGAGAGCCAACTCCGGGGCTGAGGGAATATAAGAGAGGTCAGACCAAAAATAACCCCCATGTACACAGCCACAGGAAAGATCAGACCAAGCCACCAAGACCCTCCTAACAGCATTTGAAGGAAGAAATGGGCAGGCACCAATGCAAGAATTCCTCCAACAATCTGAAAAGCAACATAATAACACCAGAATCTAGCGAACATACAACAGGAAGACTTGAACACCCTAATTCAGAAGTAGAAAAAATGGACTTTAAACGTAGCATTATGAAAGTGTTAGAGACCATTAAACAGGATGTGAAAAAACTCCTTTAAAAATGGATGAGAAGACTAACAAAAAGTTAGAAGAAATGAATAAATCCCTCAAAGATACCCAAGAAAAAGCAATCAAACAGGTAATGGAAATAGTTCAAGACTTGAAACTTGAAATGGAGGCAATGGAGAAAACACAAACCAAGAGACGCCAAGATATGGAAAACCTGGGTTAACGAACAAAAACCACAGAGACAAGTATAACCAACAGAATACAAGAGATAGAAGAAAGAATCTCAGATCCTGAATACTATAGAGGAAATAAATGCACTGATCAAAGTAAACAGCAAATCCAAGAAATTCTTAAGAAAAAACATCCGGGAGAGCAGTGAGTGCCTGCATATGGAGCAGGCCTCAAGGTTCCCTGCAAGGGAGCCAGGGCACCTTCAGCTTGTGCTGCAGGGTCTCCTGTGCTCCACTGGACCCCATCCTGCCTGCCACATTCTTCCTTTTGTCCCCGGCTCATTGGGCTACCAGGTGCCCCTGTTTAGGTGCTGAGTAGTTCCATCTGGACAGGTGAGTGTGTGCTATGCAGTGGCAGATTGTCCCGAAAGAGAGCACAAAGCCCCCTCCCCCCAGCTCCTGCTGCAGGGCTGTCTTTCTTACACACGACCCAGCCCCCCAGCCCCACCCCCCAGGACTGACCTGCTGTCTCCTAGGTCCTTTGCTCAAGAACAGTTCTCCACTCCTACACTGAGACTACCCACCCCACCTTCTACAGGGCTGTCTTTCTTACACAAGAACCTGCCCAAAAGCCTGCGCTGTTTGCAAGGTCCTTTGCTCAGGTACAGTTTCCTGCTCCTACACTAAGGCTACCCACCTAGAGGGGTGAGTGCCTGCCTATCGGTCAGGCCTCTAGGACCCCAGCAAGGGAGCCCGAGCACCTTCAGCTTGTACTGCAGGGTCTCCTGTGCTCTACTCGACCCCGCCCTGCCCCCCAAGTTCCCCCTTTTGTCCGCGGGTCATTGGACTACCAGGCGTCCATGTTTCGGTGTTGAGGAGTTCCATCTGCATGGGAATGGTTCATGCTTCTACACTGAGGAGATACACCCAGAGAGTCAGTCACAGCAAAGACTGGACCAAGACACCAGGCCTCTCCTGGCTCCATTTGAAGGAAGAGATGGGAAGGTGCCAATGCAAGAATTCCTCTAACAACATGAAAGGCAACATGACATCACCAGAATCCAGGAATCCTGAAATAAGAAGAATTGTACACCCTACTCCAGAAGAATTAGAAGAAATCGACACAAAAGTGAATTATATGAAATTAATAGAGGACCTTAAACAGGAGGTGAAAAACTGCCATAAACAATTAAAGATTACAAACAAAAAGGTAGAGGAAGTGAATAAATCAAAGATACCCAAGAAAACCAAGAGAAACAAGAAAAAGCAATCAAACAAGTAAAAGAAGTGGTTCAAGACTTGAAGAATGAAATGGAAGTAATGAAGAAAACACAAACCGAGGGAAGAATGGAGATGGAAAATGTGGGTAAACGAACAGGAACTACAGAGACAAGTACTACCAACAGATTACAAGAGATAGAAGAAAGAATGTCAGACACTGAAGATACCATAGAGAAAATAAACACACTGATCAAAGAAAACATCAAAACCAACAAATTCTCATCACAAAACATTCAGGAAATCTGGGACACAATAAAAAGACCAAACCTAAGAATAATAGGGGTAGAAGAAGGAGAAGTACAGCTCAACAGTCCAGAAAATATATTTAACAAAATTATAGAAGAAAACTTTCCCAACCCAAAGAAAGATACTCCTTTGAAGATTCAAGAAGCATACAGAACACCGAATAGACTGGACCAAAAAAAAATCTCCTCACCATATAATAATCAAAACACAAAACATACAGAATAAAGAAAGAATATTAAGAGCTGCAAAGGAAAAAGGTCAAGTTACTTATAAAGGTATATCTATCAGACTTACACCTGACTTCTCTATGGAAACCATGAAAGCCAGAAGGTTCTGGATAGAGGTACTGCAAAAACTAAGAGACCATGGAGGCAAGCACAGACTACTATACCCAGTCAAGCTATCATTCACTATCAATGAAGAAAACAAAATTTTCCAGGATGAAAACAAATTTAAATAACACATAGCCACAAATCCAGCCTTAAAGAAAGTAATAGAAGGAAAATCACAAACCAAGGAGTCCAACAATGCCCACAATAACTCAGACATCTAGAGACGCTTCACCAGCACAACTCAGGATACAAGATCAACTCCAAAAAATCAGTCGCTCTTCAATGGAAGAACGGATGAAGAAAGTATGAAATATATACATATTAGAGTACTACTCTGCCATAAAAAAACAATGACTTCTCGAATTTTGCATGTAAATGGATGGAAATAGAAAACACTATCTTGAGTGAGGTAACCCACACCCAAAAAGAGGATCATGGGATGTACTCATTCATAATTGGTCTCTAGCCATAAATATAGGTCACTGAGTCTATAATTTGTGATCCTAAAGAAGCTAAATAAGAAGGTGAACCCAAAGAAAAACATAGAGTTATTATCCCTGCTATGGGAAATAGACAAGATTTCTGGGCAAAATATTAGGATTTTGGGGGTGGGGTGGGAATGGGGTAAGGGGAGGTGGGGAGAGAAAAGTGAGAAGGGGAGGATGGGGGGAACTTGGGGAAATGGGATGATTGGGGATAAAACAAGGTTGGATAGAGGAGCAGGGAATCACATAACTTAAGGGAACTACCTTAGGGTTGGTAAGAGACATGAACCTAGAGTGGCTCGCAGGTGCCCAGGGCAATGTCCCTAGTTAGTTCCTTGGGCAGCTGAGGATAAGGAACCTGAAATGACCCTATCCTATAACCATACTGATGAATATATTGCATATCACCATAGAACCTTCATCTAGCGATGGAGGGAGATAGAGACAGAGACCCACACTGGAGCATCGGACGAAGCTCCCAAAGTCCCAATGAGGAGCAGAAGGAGGGAGAACATGAGCATGGAAGTCAGGACCACGAGAGGTGCACCCATCCACCGAGACAGTGGGACTGATCTATTGGGAGCTAACCAAGGCCAGCTGGACTGTGACTGAAAAAGCATGGGATAAAAGTGGACTCTCTGAACATGGTGAACAATGAGGGCTGATGAGAAGCCAAGGACAATGGCACGGAGTTTTGATCCTACTTCATGTTCTGGCTTTGTGGGAGCCTAGCCAGTTTGGATGTTCACCTTCCTAGACCTGCATGGAGGGGAGAAGACCCTGGACTTTCCACAGGGCAGGGAACCCTGACTGCTCTTCGGACAGGAGAGGGAGGAGGAGAGGAGTAGGGGGAGGGGGAGAGGGGCAGGAGGAGGGGAGGGAAATGGGAGGCTGGGAGGAAGCAGGAATTTTTTTTTCAATAAAAAAAAGAATGAAAAAAAGAATGAAAATAAACCCATATCTATCACCATGCACAAAACTCAAGTCCAAATGGATCAAAGACCTCAATATCAGTCCAAACACACTGAACCTGATAGAAGAGAAAGTGGGAAGTACCCTACAACAGATGGGCACAGGAGATTGCTTCCTATGTATAACCCCAACAGCACAGACATTAAGAGCAACATTGAATAAATGGGACCTACTAAAACTGAGAAGGTTCTGTAAATCAAAGGACACTGTCACTAAGACAAAAAGGCAACCCACTGACTGGGGGAAGATCTTCACCAACCCCGCAACAGACAAAAGTCTGATCTCGAAAATATATAGAGAACTCAAGAAACTAGACTTTAAAATGCTAATTAACCCAATTAAAAAATGGGGCACTGAACTGAACAGAGAATTAACAGAAGAAATTCAAATGGCCAAAAGACATTTAAGGTCATGCTCAACCTCCTTAGCGATCAGGAAAATGCAAATCAAAACAACTTTGAGATATCATCTTACATCTGTCAGAATGACTAAAATCAAAAACACCAATGATAGCCTTTGCTGGAGAGTTTGTGGAGGAAGGGGTACACTCATCCATTGCTCGTGGGAATGCAAACTTGTGCAACCACTTTGGAAATCAGTGTGGCGGTTTCTCAGAAAATTTGGGATCAACCTACCCCTGGACCCAGCAATACCACTCTTGGGAATATACCCAAGAGATGCCCTATCATATGACAAAAGCATTTGTTTAACTATGTTCATAGCAGTATTATTTGTAATAGCCAGAAACTGGAAACGACCTAGATGTCCATCAATGGAAGAATGGATGAAGAAAGTGTGGAATATATACACATTAGAGTACTACTCAGCGGTAAAAAACAATGACTTCTCGAATTTTGCATGAGTGAGGTAACCCAAACCCAAAAAGATGAACATGGGATGTACTCACTCATAATTGGTTTCTAGCCATAAATAAAGGTCACGGAGTCTATAATTGGTGATCCTAAAGAAGCTAAATAAGAAGGTGAACCCAAAGAAAAACATATAGTTATCTTCCTGGCTATGGGAAGTAGACAAAATTGCCAGGCAAAAAATTGGGATCTTGGGGGTGGGGTGGGATGGGGGTAAGGGAAGATGGGGAGAGAAAAGTGAGAAGGGGAGGATGGGGAACTTGGGGAAACAGGATGATTGGGATAAAGGAAGGTTGGATAGGGGAGCAGGGAAGCACAAATCTTAGTTAAGGGAGCCACCTTAGGGTTGGCAAGAGTCTCGAACCTAGAATGGCTCCCAGGAGCCCAAGGCGATGTCCCCAGTTAGTTCCCTGGGCAGCTGAGGATAGGGAATCTGAAATGACCCTATCCTATAGCAATACTGACGAATATCTTGCATATCACCATAGAACCTTCATCTGGTGATGGATGGAGATAGAGACAGAGACCCACACTGGAGCACCAGACTGAGCTCCCAAGGTCCCAATGAGGAGCAGAAGGAGGGAGAACATGAGCAAGGAAGTCAGGACCATAAGGGGTGCACCCACCCGCTGAGACAGTGGGGGTGATCTATTGGGAGCTACCAAGGCCAGCTGGACTGTGACTGAAAAAGCATGGGATAAAACCAGACTCTCTGAACATGGCGAACAATGAGGGCTGATGAGAAGCTAAAAACAATGGCACGGGGTTTTGATCCTACTTCATGTTCTGGCTTTGTGGGAGCCTAGCCAGTTTGGATGTTCACCTTCCTAGACATGGACGGAGGGGGGAGGACATTGGACTTTCCACAGGGTAGGGAACCCTGACTGCTCTTTGGACTGGAGAGGGAGGAGGAGAGGAGTGGGGGGAGTGAGAGAATGATGGGAGGAGGGGGAGGGAAATGGGAGGCTGGAAGGAGGCGAAAACTTTTTTTCTTTTTCTCAATAAAAATTTAAAAAAAAACCATAGAACACAGAATCAATAAATCAGAGCTTATAGAGGACCAAAGAGACTGAAGTGATAATCATGGATCCCGTAGGAGTTTGAGCTAGAGCCTCTGCATACAAGTTATGGTGGAGTGGGTAGGTATTGTTGTAGAACTCCTAGCGGTGGAAGCGGGGTACATTTCTGACTGTTTTGCCTGCCCTTTGAATGATTTTCTTCCTACTGGGCTGCCTCATCAAGCTCTGAAATGAGGGATTATGGAAAGTCTAATAGAACTTGACATGCCATGTTCTGTAGATACCTCTGGGAGAACTGTTCATTTTTTAAGGGAAAAAGAAGAGTGTGTCTGGGATACAGGGGAAGTGGGGGTTTTGAAAGGACTGGAGGAAGAATTAACTCTAGTCAGGATGTAATATACAAGAGGAAAATTTTTAAAAAGAAAGAAATACATATTAATAGAAAAAACTTAATAAGAAATGTCCCACTGTGAATGACACTCTCAAAGTGAAAACAGCATGATCTGCCCTTATGTGAAAGATGTTACATCTGTGTATGAAATAAACTATAGATCGAATCTACTTAAAAACTAGTTATGTTTCTCCTTTCTCCTGGCACTCTTCCTCACTTCACATGGATGACTGATATACAGGCAGTTATGGGCGTAGATGAATTAGTTGAACAAGGAACGTATTTGAGCGTATGAGAGGATGGTTTTTCTCTATGCAAACAAGGCACCATTTTCAGAGCAGACTCAGAGTATCCAAAAATTTGAGGACTCCTGTAACTAGTTTCCAAGAATTCTAAGGTATTTCTATATAACTGAACCACAACCTATGCTCTTTATTTATTTATTTATTTATTTACTAAAGATTTCTGTCTCTTCCCCACCACCGCCTCCCATTTCCCTCCCCCTCCCCTAATCAAGTCCCCCTCCCTCGTCAGCTCAAAGAGCAATCAGGGTTCCCTGCCTTGTGGGAAGTCCAAGGACCACCCACCTCCATCCAGGTTTAGTAAGGTGAGCATCCAAACTGCCTAGGCTCCCACAAAGCCAGTACATGCAGTAGGATCAAAAAGCCATTGCCATTGTTCTTGAGTTCTTAGTAGTCCTCATTGTCCGCTATGTTCAGCGAGTTCGGTTTAATGCCTTTGAAATTTTGTTTACTGTATTGATATTTTTATTTTTGTTTTAAGAAAACATCACTTCAAATTTTGGCTCCTTTTTGTACACACATGTATCCCAGGATTATAGTGTGAATCACCATGCTGGCAGTACCTGAGTAATAACTAATCATTTTCACCACATAACTTTTCACCATTTTATACCAGCATTAGAAATGCCAGCATTCTACTGTGGGATGAAAGGAGAGGTCGCTCACTCATCTTAGCCTAACTGGGGGACTGGTCTGCAAACTGAAGAAATTGGAGACCTCACACTGGTATAGTCCAAAATGCTCACTCCCTACAGGATATATTCTGAGTCCACACTTTGTTGGGGACAGAGTCATCTTCTCTGTGAGCTGCAGATTCTCATTATTGAAGATCCAACGGATAGAGACATCAGTATCAGGTGAAACGCAGGTCAAGATCACAGATGTACCTCCTGTGACAGTGGTGTTAGTGATTTGCACAAGGGGCTGTGCCACAGACTCTGTGAAGAAACAGAGGAGAATACCAAATGACAGTAGTCCACAGAGTAAACCAAGCCCTCTTAAGATTATACTTTATAAAGATTCCAGTTGGGGGAGGGGGGAGAATTTCGAGCTGTGACTAAAGACATAGCTTGAGCTTTGGATCTGCCACCCAGAGACTGGGTTACTCTGGTTTAGACACTGTTTCCTGTCTCAGTTTCTACACAATAGGACACAGAGTGAATGATCATTGTCATGTCCATGAGTTAAGCTTAGTCATGAACAATGGTCTGAGTTTGGGATCAGGGAGCTGCTCAGACCAGCAGCATCTGTTACTATTTAGCTGCAGAAGAGAATTTTCTAGACTAAAATCCTGTGGTGATGGAGGGATCTGGAGTAGCTGCCTCCTCTGTTTCTTCCCTTGGAGCTTTGACCTCCCTGTGAAGTCTCATAAGCCCATCAGAGCAATAGGCTAATGGCCTGGACACCTGTCCACTGAGCCTCAGGAGAAGGAGATGCACAGGTGACCTTCCTAACTGCAGCTGCCATGGCAGTACACAGCTGAGTCTATACTCTAGGAGACAGTCAGTCCCATGACTTGGACAGTCAATCAATAAAGCTTTGTTCCTGTCAGCTCTGATGGGAAATCTAAACAAACAGTTACAAAAAGCTCCCCAATGTCATCTTGAGTTCAGAGGGGCAAAGTTCTGGAGTTAGGACTTCCTCACAGGCTCTGTGAAGACCCCATGCCTTTATCAACCAGGGACTGCCTGATTCCTGCTGAGTCTTACTGGGGAGAGCTCCAAGTGTCTGCAATGACACTGACATCCTGGGTTTGAGTTTACCCAGCATAGGTCCTCCTCTCTGCAAATGAATCCAGGTTAGGAGTTCTGATCTATTACAGTTTGTTTACCCTGTGAGTGTCCTGCAGTGATGGCCTAAATCCTGGAGGGGGGTGGGGGTAAACAATGCAATGGGGCACAGTCCAATCCTGACACGTTAGTGTATGAAGTAGGATGAGCCACACCCAACAGTCGGAGGCCATAGAGAGTCACTTACTCTTTACATAAATCTGCACATTTGCTTTTTCAATTCTGGAATCTTTGTTTAAAACTTCTAGTGTGTACATCCCTGCATCACTCTCAATGACATCCAGAAGCTGTAGGGATCCAGTTTTGTACACCCTCCCTTTTATTCTCTGTGCAGGCGCCCAGGAGATAGAAGACTTGACTCTGTTGTATTCTACAACTTTACGGGCTGGGCTCCCATTGTGTGATTTGTGCCAGGAAAACACTCGTGCTTCTTCTGGAAGATTATGAACTTGGAGAAGTACGTCTTCACCTTCAGCAAAATAGTGAAGCACCGGTTGGATCATGAGTCGGGAAGAAGTGAGAACATTACAGAACACAGAAAGGGAACCTGGGAGGGAAGATAGAAAAAGACATCACATGAAAATCACTGTGCTTGGTAAAAAGATGGTAACCTCCAGACTGAGGAGATGGAGTCATCACTCATCCTAGAGTTGTGTGTGTGTGTGTGTGTGTGTATGTGTGTGTGTGTGTGTGTCACATAATGAAGGGCAGAAACATTATCTTTCTTGACCTTTCAAACTCCTCTTTACAAACAATGCCCCTGAAAGTGTCATTTCTTCTATATGGCTGCTTCCTCACTACACTCAGGCAAACATCACACACACTCATGTACACTGAGGTTTGAGGTGATGCCTCCCCTGCACTCAACAGGTCTGGAAGTAACGATCATTTTCTGGGTTTTTTCTTCAGTTTCCTTTGAAGCAATACTCATCCTTTGACTTCACCTAATAGATGCACTTGTAGTATTGTCAAGTGCCCCTTAGCTCTGGGGTTGTGTGGGGGTTGGGAGTTGTCTGGTCTTCAAGGAAAACTCAGCTCTTTAAAATATTTGGGTACTAGGCTGCATGGTTTTGTGTCACTTGACACAAGTTACAGACATTTTACAAGAAACGGCCTCAGTTGAAAATGCAACCACCAGATGTGCCTGTGGGCAAAACTGTCGTACATTTTTAAATTGGGGATAGATGTAAAAGGATTCAGACCATTGTGGACAGTTCAAGCCCTGGGCTAGGAGTCTTGGGTGATATAAGAGAGCTGGTTGAGCAAGCATGAAGAGCAAGCCAATAGGAAACACCCATCTGTGATCTCTGCACCAACTCCTGGATTTTATTAATGACACTCTCAGTTTGAAGGTAATAAATACTCCAGTTTGACACGGATGTTCTAAAACCATTGTTTCTTATGATCTTTGAGAGAATATAAGTGCATTACAATAGACTGAGTCACTTTAGTCCAGCCATGGAAAGATAACAGGATTCAGTTCTCCCAGGTCTAGAGCCCCAATAGAATGGGTTGACTCCGACATGTTAGCTGAGTTACTTTCCATCAAGGTCTTCCTTGATGCACATGGAGACAGAAGATGGAAGCTAATCTTTGGCCATTTGTCTCTATGAGTGAGTCCTACACTAAGTGCTCAAACCTCCACCCGAGGACACAGTGTAAGAGGGAAGGGAATCTAGGCCAGCCATGGCAGTTGTGTGTGTCTAAGCCCCACCCAGCACTGAACAATGACAGAGAATCACTTACTGTCCACCTGGAGTTGCACTTGTACGTCTTCACTTGTACCATATGATTTCAGAATTCGCAGTATGTACAGTCCACGGTCTTTCTGACTGACACTGTGAAGCAGCAGGGACCCATCACTGTTTAGTGTCTCCCTGCCACTGTATGCAGGTCCAAAAACAATTGGTGTCCTGGATGGAAGATGTCGGATACCCAAAAGGTTCTTGAAGGCAGCCATTCTTTTGAACCAGGCAAAGCCTACAGAATCCTCTGGAATATTGTGAACAAGTAGAAGAACACTTCCCCCTTCAGCAACGCTGGGTGGCACAGATTCAATGGTGGGCTGTGAAGAGGTATCAAGGAGCCCACACTTCCAAAGGGAAGCTAGAAGGGAAGACAAAGATACATCTAAGTTGGATCTTTTATATTTGGCTAAGATGAGGCTCTGTGTCCTGAGCAGCTGTGTCCATAGTTCAGCCTAGGGTGGTGGGTGAGTCTCCCTGTCCTACTTGGTGGTGGTCTGCACATGACCTTCATACTCTCATTATCCCCACACTTGTCATTTCCACTATATGGATCTCACTCTTCAGTTGTCAGTTTGCCTGGGATCTTACTGGAGCAGATCCCTGCTCATGTTTACAGTGGATGATGGTGGGGTGATGCCTGCCCACCCTCTGCCCCTACCAACACTGTTTTCACTCTCGAGATTTGTTGTTGTTCTGTTCCTGTTGGAATGGCAGTTAACATCTGAATTCTCCTAGCTTTCTTTATTTCAAGTTCACTCGAACTGGGACATTGTAAGAACCATACGTTGTCCTGTATTTTTTTTTTATATATTTTTCAGGACAGGGTTTCTCTGTGTTACAGCCCTAGGTGTCCTGGAACTAGCTCTTGTAGACCAGACTGGCCTCAAACTCAAAGAGATTTACCTGCCTCTGTCTCCCAAGTGCTGGGATTAAAAGCATGTGGCACCAACACCCGGTAGTCTTGTATTATTTTAAAAATGAAGCCATGCGTGAACTTGAAGTATTCAAGGAGTAAATTCAAATTCTGAGCCTCTCTCCCACTCTGTATTCTTCTCCCCTACAAACACTGAGACTCCTCTCATGACACCAGAAAGTATGCCAGTCCTCTCCTCTCACACACTGTCACTCCTGGTCTCCTCAGTTATGAGCAGAAAGCCCTGAGATGTGGTGCACCCTTTACAGAGGAGCACAGAGGGGAACTGCATTGTCTGAGTGAGCTGATCTGTCCTGCCTCCGAGGTGTCTGCTCCAGCACAGCTCATGAACTCTGCTGTCCTCATCTGAGCTGAGCCTCCTCCCAGGAAGGAGCACCTCCCATAGTACAATGGGCTGATGGTGGGTCTGTGTTCAAACCACTTCTCTGCCCCTCCAATGTCAGTGTTGCCCCCATGTTCTTTTCTGATTCTCTCCTTGTGTTTCTCTCCTCTAGAACAGAGTAAGAGTCAAGGGTGACGACCATCCCTGTGAGATGAGATAATAGCAGCTCAGCCTGGAACTGCACTCTGCTGTGTGCTGGCTTAGGTTTCTCAGCACTAAAAAGGGGAAATCTGCACAACTGTGCGACAAAGAACCCCAGCTGGGCACCCAGTCTGCCCTGTTTTCAGTGCTCTCAAAATATGGAATTTGCTCCCAGCAGGAAGGTGACAAAACCGACTTTGAGACTCCAGTGGGACCAGGTGAGTTATGTGTGTGGAAAAGAACAAAACTGTTCTCCCTGGACTCACCATCAGACTGGGTTCTGGGCCCAAGATGTGTGAGGAGTCTCAGATCTTGAGTGTGTGGGAGGAGGTGACCTGATTCCTGGAAAACGGCTGTGAGACCCTTCATTCTGCAAGATTTTCAAGACCGTGCTCCCACGTCCTCTGCTTCCCTATGTTCCGTGGCCTTTCTGAGAGGCCTTGGACCTCTATCTAATTGATTCGCCATGGATAACATGCATTTACCAAAGGAAACACATGAAGTGGGAGAGAGAACATGGTCTCCTGGCAGTGTGACAGACACATTAAGCAGTCAGTAGGTCTGAGAACACTGTGACCAGGATTGATTTCCACATCTGTAAAAACACAGTTGGAACCAGGTTCCTAGGTAAGTTCCTAGTTCAGGCAAAATGCTTTTCTGCCAGCTCATTATGTATCCAGATGACATCCCTGGAGATCATTTGGGGGAACTACAGCGCATATCTGGGAAGGCCCAATCTATCCTGAAACCATTTGCCTATAGGAGAGAATTCCAGGAGCTGCACCCAGCAGACAAGCACTTGTCAAAAAACCTGTTTCCTCCGTCACTCTCCTTGGGGACCACAACCTTCATATGAAATCTCACATGCCCAACAGGACTGTTAGTTAATGGGCTGAACACCTGCCAGCCTATGCTTCCCTGCTGCCTCTCTGAAGAAGATGGCCAAGGGATGTAGCACAACCAAGGTTCTCATCTGATTCCACACATCACATGACTTTGACTACCAGGGAGCACTCTTCCTTGCAATCAAGACATCCAAATCCAACACTTAGAAAATGCTTCTCATGGACACCTGGAGTTGAGTCTGGGAAAGAAGTCTTGAGGCACGGTGTCCCAGTGCTCATATCTCTGGGGATTCCATGTTTTCCTCAACCAGGCTCAATGTTGATTCCCTCCGAGTCTTTCTCAAGGAAACATTCATAATAAGAACCTTTAGAGTCTAGATAGGAGCTGATATCCTTGGATGAACTACCCATCACACATCTACATGTTTGCAAGGTGAAGTCAGACGAAGGATTATGATCTATTGCCTTTATTCTACACCTTGTGAGTCCCAAACTTAATGCTCAAACCCCAACATGAGAACACAATGCATAGGGAAGGTAAGCACAGACCCCTCTCCTGTATGTGTTCAGTGGAATGAACCTCACCCAGCACACAGAGTTCACAACGAATAACTTACCATACACGTTGAGGTATGTGTATGTTGTTGATATGACATTTCCATGTATATTATAGGTTCGTATGGTATAGAAGCCTGTGTCCTTCAGGTTGACCTTTTCAAGGAGCATGGATCCATTGTGAAATATTGTTTCTCTGCCACTGTGTGCAAGACCTGGCCTATTTAAATTGTAAGGCAGTTCATATTTTGCAATCGTATTTGAGGATCCTCTGAACCAGGCAATGGTTTTAAATTTCTCTGGCAGATTGTGGACAAGGAATAGGACGTCATTTCCTTCGGCCACTCGGGATGGCACTGACACAGTGGTCACAAAGGCAGTGGTGGACAGGTACCAGAAGGTTGAAAGGAAGGCTAGAAGGGAGTTGAGAAAAAAAATCCTCCAGTGTTAAACGGTTGTAATCAACACTAAGCTTTGGTGTTTAAATAGGGGTGTGCCCACCCCCGTTTGCAGACTTGAGTAATATGAGATCCATTGACTCAGAATGTCTGAGTGTGTCATTAACTCTCTGAGGAATTCTCTGCTCACGTGTCTTTTTGGTTCCCCCACTAAGTGCCCCTTATCCCTCCTCACATAGAGTATATCTATGATGATCACTGCCTCTCTGAACTCCTTGTCTGGAAAGGCCTCACTTTCTGAATTTTTTCTCTGGTTTTGTTTTTTTGAGACAGGGTTTCTCTGTGTATTCTTGGCTGTCCTGGAAGTTACGCTGTAGACCAGGCTGGCCTTGAACTCACAGAGATTGCCTGCCTCTGTGTCCCAAGTGCTAGGATTAAAGACCTGAGCTGACATTGCCTGGCATAATCAGGAATTTGTAGAGACAGGATCAGTCAGATCTTTTTGAAGGGTCATTTCCTGGAGAAGACTCAGACACTAGTGGATAAAGGGAAAAAGAAAGGAAGGAAAGTGGAATGTGTCTCCATGGATTTCTCTTCATAGTTCTTAGGTTTGGAATTTATGACAGTAATTATCTTCAAGAGTGAAATAAATTATTTTAGATTTACTTATGTAAATATATGTGTGTATTTGTGAAGACTGGTGTCTCCTTGTGCACATATGAAGATGTATGCCACAAATTTATGTGAGGCACATGTGCTAGGGTGTGCGTGTGTGTGTGCATGTCACAGCACCTATGTGGAGGGCAGAGTACATCCTGCAGGAGTCTGTTCTCTCCATCTACTGTGTGGGAGCTGAGGATTGGTTTCATGTTGTCATATCTTCCCACACTGAGCCATCTCACTAGCTGTCCCACTTGATCTCTATTTGGAGGGTCATGCTGTCAGAGTGGGTAACATTGAAGCCAATGAAATTCACTGTGAATATGGAGTGCTTGATGCTTTTCTCTTACCATCATCACAACCTGTCCTCTGAGAGCTTCTGGATGCTGAGCCTCTGTCCCTTACTGCACCTTATGCACCAAAGCTGCAAACAGAAACCTTGAGTCTCCTCCCAAGATCCTGTCCTCCTCTTTAGGAAACTCCAGCCTGCCTCTGAGTCCCCCTCCCCACAAAGTCAGGGAGTGGGTACCCTTACCTGTGAGCAGAAGCCTCTGCCAGGGGGTACACCACTTGCAGAGAAGCACAGAGGACTCCATCAATCTTCTCACTTGCTGTCCTCCGTCTGAGGAGAAGAGCCTCAGCTCCAACACAGAACTCAGGCTCTGCTGTTCTTCCTCCTTCTGGGCTGAGATACTTCTCAGAAAGAAGCACTTCTCAGAATCCAATGGGCTGTGAGTGGTGGGTTTGAGTCTACGGCACTGCTCAAGCCCTTCCACTCTCAGTGGTGCCCTGCATCCCTCACAACTTCCCTTTATGTTCCTTCACCAAGACACAAATTGTGCAACAAGGCTGATAAGCATCCCCATGGCCTCAGGAACAATGGCTCATCCTGGGGCTGACATCTGCTCTGTTCTTGCCTTGGGTATGTCAGCACAAAGCAGGGAGCATCTATCATGCCTATGTGTCCTTGTGACACAGAGACCAAGCTGAGCACCCAGTCTATCCTGTATTTACTTAGAACCTGCTGGAAGGTGACAGAAATGTCTCTGAGGACTGGAAAGAGAGCAGCTGAATGATGACTAGGAAGCAAGATCAATCCTTTATCACTGATGTCACCAGTCAAATTAATGATTCAGGAGAGAGGCCCAGGAGCAGTTGTGTGAGGAGTTTCATGTCTCAGTGTTAGAGAAGAGGTGGCCTGTATGTCCTTGAAAGGACTATGGGCTCCATCTTTCTATGGAGGGTTTCAAGGCAACATTCTAACATTATGTGTTGGGTGTACACATGTCCTCCTCTCCGATCTCTCTTGGTCACCTTTACCCTTCCTAGGTGATTCCCCAGTAGTAATCTTGACTTCTCCTAAGACAGATGACAGAAGAGAGGGACCTTCACAGTCCCCATGCAGAAAGGTGTTCTCAGACAATGGAAGGAACCCATAGGTCAAAGTGTGATCTAGGGAGGGAGTTAAAGTTTAGTAGGTTCAGAGATGGAAAGCAGTCTGCTTAGGAAAACAATTTTCAGATCATTGACCAAATGTCCTGCTATCGCCAACTGGAGATCACTGGGAGAACTGTAATATCATGTCTAGGGCTACAGCAGGCATGATGAAGAAGCCAAATGAGGCCTTCCCTGATACTTTCAGCACAGGTGGGATACGGGGACTGTCATCCTCATCACAGTGCTTTTCAGGTCTCCTCATTCTTTTGACTGTAGGATGGGTCTAGACAAGGTTCCAGATTTGTCCTGAGAAGCTCTGGATTAATGTTGGAAGTAGTGTGAATCCAGAGGATGGGCACTCTCAGGAGAAGCCTTGTGCTCAGGAAATTGCAGAGGAAAAGCCCTAGGACATTTCTCTGGAGATAAAGTACAATACATAGATGAGCAAGGTGATGAATGCCTTTAATTCCAGCATTCAGGAGGCAGAGGCAGGTGGATCTCTTAGATCTAGGCCAGCCTGGTCTATGAAGCAGTGTTGGATTTTTTTCAAAGGCTTTTTTGGCATCGAATGAGATGGTCATGTGCGTGTTTGCCTTTCACGTTGTTTATAAGATGGGTTACACTCAAAGATTTTCATATGTTGAACCATCCCAGCTTCTCTGGGAAGAAGCCCACTAGATCATGGTGGATGATCTCTTTGATGTTTCCTTGGATTCTAAATTTTCTGTGAGTTTTACTGAAAATTTTTACATTTATATTCCTGAAGAAAACTTGTCTGTAATTCTCTTCCTTTGTTGAGGCTCTGTGTGGTTTGGGTATCAGGGTGACTGTGACCTCATAAAAAGAATTTGGAAAAGTTCTTTTGTTTCTATTGTGTGAAATAATTTGATGAGTATTGAATAAGTCTTCTCTGAAATCCTGATAGAATTCTGTGCTGAAATCATCTGGCCCTGGTCTTCTTTGGTTGGGAGATTTTAATCACTGCCTTGGGGGTAATAGGTCTATTTAAATTTTCCATATGATCTTGATTTACCTTTGGTAAGTGGTATGTATTGTCCATTTTTTAAATATTTTCTAAATTCATGGAAAACAGGTTTTGGAAGTATGACCTAATGATTCTTTGGATTTCCTTGGTGTCTGTTGTTAAGTCCCCCATTTCATTTCAAATTTTGTTAATTTGGATATTCTCTCTCTGCCTTTTAGTTGGTTTGAATGAGGGTTTGTGATTTCACTGATTCCTTGTAATTGTTCTCTTGGTTTATATTTTGACTTAGTCCTTGGTTTGAATGTTTCCTGCTGCCGTCTACTCCTCCTGCGTGTGTTTGCTTCCTTTTGCTGCTGAGCTCTCAGGTGTGCTGTTAGGTTGCTAGTATGAGATCTCTCTAATTTCCATATGAAGGCATTTGGTGCTATGAACTGTCCCTTTAGCACCACTTTCGTTGTCTCCCAGAACTTTGGGTATTTTCTGGGCTCATTCAATTCTAGGAAGTCTTTAATATCTTTATTTCTTCCTTGACTCATTGGTACTACCATAGAGAGTTGTTCAGTTTCCATTAGTTTATAAGTTTTCTATTGTTTCCTTTTTTGAAACCCAGCTTTAATCCATGGTAATCTGAAAAAATACAGGGGATTATTTCAATTTTCTTGTACTTATTCAGACTTGCTTTGTGATCAAGTATATGGCCAATTTTGGATAATGTTTCATGAGATGCTGAGAAAAAAAGTTTATTCTTTTGTATTTAGGTGAAATGTTCTATAGATACCTGTTAAGTCCATTTTAGTCATAATATTAGTTAATTCTTTATTTCTCTGTTTATTTACTATCTGGACAATGTATCCATTGGTGAGAGTGGGGTGTTGAAGTCTCCTACTATTAATGCATGGAGTTCAATATGTGATTTGAGCTTTACCAACTCCACTTTTATAAATGTAGGTGCTCCTGTATTTGCAGCATAGATATCCAGAATATTGAGATATCATCTTGGGGGGGTTGTTCTTTGATGAATATGAAATGTCCTTTGCTATCTCTTTTGATTAATTTTGGTTTGAAGTCTAATTGTTAAATATTACAGACTCTAAACCAGATTGCTTCTTAGGCAGTTTTATTGCAAAAAAAAAAAAATCTTGGGCTGACGAGGGAGGGGGACTGATTGGGGGGGTGGGAAAGGGGAGGCAGTGGTGGGGAAGAGACAGAAATCTTTAATAAAAAAATAATAAAAATAAAAAAATCTTTTTCCAACTCTTTACTCTGATGCAGTATTGAGGCTCTATTGAGGTTGGGAGCTCTACATCTGGCAGTTAGCTTTGCCTTTGATGCAGCAGGGTGTCTTTGCTCTTAATCTGTGGCCTGCACCTCTTCTTCTGATTGATATGGCCTGTGCCTGAGCAATGGAAGTCAGCCAGAAATAAGGACAGGGATTGACAGCAGTGCAGTTGATGATCTGGGACAGCTTACTCAGTGGGATCAGAATCTAGGGAGTATTGCATTTCAGCTGGCAGGCAGGCCATTCACCTGTTCTTCTGAGTAGTGTGGCCTGTGCCTCAACACTTTATTTTCCCCTGAGGTGATATTGGGAAGTATAAGAGTGACAGGTAATGTTAACTAGGACATTGATTCAAACTGTTAAGTCCTTCTCCTCCATAGGGAAATTCCAGAGGAAGTTCCCTATTCTCCAAGTGAGTGTCCCTCTTTGTTTGCCAGCTTATCACACATACTGGTGTCCAGTCAGAGCCAGGGTACAGTTCAAGGACATCTATCCTGGGTGTCACATTTCCCACTTAACAAGTAATGATTTAAGAAACACTGATAACCACAACAAACACTGTGAAGAATTAATGAAACAGCATCATCAAAACATGAGTTTCCTCCTGACTCAGGACAGGCCTCTCAGGCACACTCATCACATGACCCCTCTGGCTCCTTTGGAAACAAAGCAGAAGCCAATAACCAGCTGAGACAAGACAGGATCTAGCAGCACTTGGGGTAAAGGAATATGAGCAGGGCTCAAGGTTCTGGGTGTTCCTTCTGGGTCATAGAGATCATCATAGGAATTGGGGGACAGGAATTCATGAGTTAGTGACAGAATGAAAAATCTATCTGATCTTAAGTCTCTCTGCCTGAGAAGTTCTTTCCTCCTGGGAGAACTCCGCACTTCACATTCCAATGCCAGGCTAAAGTGAGCTAAGAAAAACCAGAAATGAAAGAAGAGGAGGAAGACTCATACATAGTTGGAATCTCAAGAGGTTGGGATTTCTTTGTGCCCATGACACAAACTGAGAATTAATTTCCATATCTATCCATAAAACCAGGCTTTACCCAAAGCTCAATGCTGTCATTTCAGGGATCCACTTCCCAAGACCTGTAATATTCTTCATGTTGGTCTTATTGATGCCAATGGCTGAGTTCTAAACAAGGAAAATAAATGATTGAAAAGTATTAGTAATGATTTTAGGGATAAAGAACTCTTGTCAGGACATCTGGGGCTCTCCATTGATAAACCAAGAGTACTGTGCATGTGAGTGAGAGGCAACATTGCAGAAGAGGTTGAAGTTTGCTCCTGAATACACATATTATCTGATAGGGATATGATCAGATCACCTGAACATATGGAGCATAATGAATAAAGACATGTGTGATGCCTGCAAATAAATAGGGAACTCCTGGTTCATAGAAGGTTCTAGCATCTGTTCTATTACCTTAGTTGAGCAGATCAAAACCAGAGTTGGGGTACAGATTAGTAGAAGAGTACTCATATAGCATACACAAATCTTTGATTCATCACTGGCACAACACACATAACACCCCCACTGGACTCTCATGTGTATGCTGAGCCTGAGTCTAAGATGTTCCCTGTCATCATCACCTTGAACCTGTCTAGGGAGAAGTCCCCCCCC
>JABTXL010003275.1:894583-909397 GCA_025134845.1 Neodon shergylaensis
GGCTAGCTTTGTACCCGAAATAATTACGCGGAAACTATATTCATTTAAACACTGCCTGGCCCGTTATCTGTAGCCTCTTATTGGCTAGCTCTTACATATCGATCTAACCCATTTTTAATATCCCTGTAACACCACAAGGTGCGCTTACCAGGGAGGATCTTAACTTGCGTCTGGCTGGAGTGGGAGAATCATGGCGACTCACTGACTCAGCTTCTTTCTCCCCCAATCCTGTTCTGTTTACTCCACCCACCTAAGGGTTGGCCTATCAAATGGGCCTAGGCAGTTTCTTTATTAGTTAACCAATGAAAGCAACAGATAAGATACAAGACCCACCTCCATCATCTCTGTGTAGACAATTCTAGTCATGAGGGAACAGAAATTACACAGAAGTAACATTCAGGCTGAGTGGGTCTCTTTAAGTGGCAGTCACTCATTTGCAGATCATAAAACCATAGGGTCATGTGTCAGTGGTCATGTGTCATGTGTTGTGTCAGAGGGAAAGACCAGCTTCCCTCTGACAGTGCCAACCTGTCACTTTCTGAGAGGCTTTGACGATTTATTCCCTCACAAGTAGGTTGTATTCTGGCATTCATGTTCATGCTTTAAGGATACTATCCTCAATCTCCACAGGGTTAGAATTGTTGCTTGTGATGGTTGCCTTGGGTAGTAGAGCTGTGCAGATAACAGCAAGAAGATGGCCCTCTGCGGGACCTCTGACCCTTGCAAAGGCCTCTTTCAACCAGTGTTGGTCTTTATAACAACTGCCTACAATCACTGTCCTTAGAACCAGGCAGAAGACAACTCACAGTCAGATGCTGAAGGACCTCGGTACTCAGGTGTGGTTGGTCTCTTGTGTGGTGTGAGAGAATAAGAGCTTGATCATATAGGCATAGGATCTGGAGCCAGGTGTAGACCTCCCTGACCCACTGCCTGCATTGCACCAAAGAGTGCTGTATCCCTCTAGCTGTACTGATGTACGCTGCTGAACCTGGGCCAATGCCCTCCAAGGCAATGATGTTTAAAGAGGTCCTACAGATAGGATGGAATAAGACTTCCTTCTTAACTTCTTTGAGAAGCACCCACAAACAGTCCTCAGCGCTTATGTGCATAGAAATCTCACACAAGAGACCAGAGTGGGCCTGTCATCCAGCTAAATGAGCAGACTGGATCATAACATGGCCCAGTCTTCCAAGGTGTTTGATGTTGACTAAGATGAGACAAGACTCCTCAAATTCAAAAGGTGAGTCACAGAATGATCTAGGAAAGGGAAGATTATGGGTTAAAGGTAAGCTTGAAACAGAACTATTGTCTTGGTTTACTATGCTCTGTTTTTCATAGTTAAGAGCAGCCATAGTGAGGTATTTTCTAAAATGCAGGTTGCTGTTTTCTTTTGTTCTTCATTTCTTTGCTTGCTTTCTTTCATTCATTCTTTTCATGTGTATAGTTATGTTTACTGCATGTGCATCTATGAACCATAGTATACTCAGTGCCCACAGAAGCCAGAAAAGGTTATTGGATAGCCTGGAAATGGAATTATAGCTAGGTTATGAGATGTCATGGGTATGCTGAAAACAGAACTTGAGTCCTCTAACAAGAGCAATCAGAGCTCTTAACCACCAAGCCATCTCTCCAGCTCTCCCAGGTGAATGCTTTCAGATGCAGGTAGACTGGTAGAGTGTAGTGAGCAAGAGCTTGCTGGAACTATGGCTGGAAGGGACAGGTGTGTTTGGCAGACCTGGATTAGAAATTTAGGTCTCTAACTTTCTCCATATTAGACCATTGTTACTCATACCCAGGACCTAAGGCCAATCCCCAAATGGATTGCTGCTCTAAAGAGTGCAATGGAGGTGGGTGGACCTTGGACTTACCACAGGGCAGGCAACCCTGACTGCTCTTTGGGCTTAGGAGGGACGGGGGACTTGATTGGGGGAGGGGGAGGGAGGGGGGGGCGGAGGTGGGGAAGAGACAGAAATCTTTAATAAAAATAAAAATAAAATAAAAAAAAAGAATAATAAAATGCACCAAATTCAAAAAAAAAGAGTGCAATGGAATATGATGAGAGACAGATGCTAAACTTGTTTGAAATCAGTGACTCTCTAAACAGAGAGAGCCCTATATTAGATGCAAGATCTTTTGCAAGGTTCAAAAAGAAGCCCTGAACTTTGCCTTTCTTGAGTAGTGATAGCAACATTCCATCAAACACATGACTTCCTGTCTGGTAGGTGAGCTGTGGAGTGCTGGAATTTGGTAGAAAATCTTCAGAAGTGGATAGTTTAGTTCTAGAATAAAATCTAACTCTCTGCTTGTTTTCACTCCATAGAACACACATCTCCTCAAGATGCCAATGGTCAAGATTAGGTCAGGAGCTGCTCCTGCTTCACATATACCTGAGAAGTCATCCAAGGTAAAGAGCCTGGATACATGGTTGTATACAAACAGCTTGTCTGTTACACATGGCCTGTGAGACAAATGTACTATAGGCAAAAACCTGCTTATTTGTTCCTGGCTGCCCAGAACCAAAATAACCAAACAGAAACTGTATTAATTAAATCATTTCTTGGTCTATTTGCTCTAGTTTCTTATCAGCTAGCTCTTACATCTTAAATTAACCCATTTCTATTAATCTGTGTATCGCCACATGACTGTGGCTTACCAGCAAGGTTCCAGTGATTCTGTCTCCTGTGGGCAGATACATGGTGTCTCACCGACTCCACCTACTTTATCCCAGCATTCAATTTAGTTTTCCCCACCTAGCTCTACTCTGCTCTATCATGGGTCAATGCAGCTTCTTTATTCATTAACCAATAGAAAAAACATATATACAGAAGTACTTCCTAAATTAATGTACACACTGTATTGTCTGTGTCTCTTTTACAGTAACTGCACACATTGTTAATGGATGTTGTCATAGTGATAAGGTAGCCTCAAATATAAACACAGCCCTGACATGAGGACAAGACAGCTGAGATCAACACCATCTGTTACTACTTGCCTACAGGAGAGAATCTGCTAGACTTAATCCCTGATGACAAGGAGTCATCAGGAGGTTCTATGTCCCCTGTCTGTCCCCTAGGGCTCCCTGGCTTTCCTGTAAAGTCCCATAAACCCATCAGAACAGTTGCCTAAGGGCCTGGACACTTGAGCACATGGGCTCTACATGCTGATACTCAGAAAAAGATGCCAAGTTGATTAATGGATGCTTAGGGACCGTATGAAGTCTCCTGGACCTGGAAATAGGTAACCTTGGAAAGCCTTTTCACATAGGTACTGGGAACTGAACTCATGTCTTCTGGAAAAGCAGCTTGTGCTATTAAAGATTAGGTCATCTCTCTAGCCCTCCTTTCTCATTGTCTTCCTTTTATCCTTTAAAGTTCTAGTCAATCCCTGAGTTCACCTTCTAGATTCACATCTGACTTCTGTTGCAATTCAACTAGCACTTTGGGAGGACAGAATCCTCCTGCTCTTTAGGGATGTTCCAGTGCACAGAAAAGGCTCAGACACCCATGGATGAATGAATGAATGAATGAATGATAATGGTACAAGGGCACTGATTTGAAGGAATCTTATGTTGGTAGATAAGAAAATATGCTAATGCCATAGCTTGACTTTTAATTTAGAGTAATGCATTTTGGATATGTGCATGAGAGAACGAGAATATGTGTGTTTATTCATGCATGCATCAGTGTATGGGTGAGAAAATGCAACTGCACATATATGGAGCTTAGATGACATGAAGGAGTTGGTTGTCTACTTCCACCAAATTGGATCTGGGATTGAAACCAGCATAACTTGGAAGCAAGTGATTTTATCCACTGAGCCATTTCTGTGGCACACCCTTCTCTGATTTTCCTTTAAAGGGTGACCCTACCATAGTTGAGAACATAAGTCTTCAGAAATTGATGAACAATAATAATAAACTTTGAGTAGAAAACAATCTGGTTTCCCCCTCCTCTTATTGTTTCCAGTTCAACAAGGGCTTCCTGCTGATGAAAATATGCTGAAACTGTGCCTTCTCCCTTTTGATCACAAAAACAAACACTTTTTTATTGACTTTATTAAGCTATACATTTTTATCTGCTCCCCTCTGCTTCTACCCTCTCCCAAGATCCCCATTCTCCCAATTGACTCAGGAGATCTTGTCTTTTTTTACTTCCCTTGTAGATTATATCCATGTAGGCCTGTCTTAGGGTCCTCATTATTGTCTAGATTCTCTGAGATTGTGAAATAAAACCATTATGAATGGTTTTCTTTGCTTTATTATAAAAGCAACTTATGACTGAGTATATATATCTGTCATTCTGAGTATGGGTTATCTCACTCAATATGATACTTTCTAGCTCCATCTATTTGCCTGCAAATTATAAGAGGTCATTTTTCTGCTGTGTAGTACTCCACTGTGTAAATGTACCACATTTTTCTCATCCATTCTTTGTTCAGGGAGCATTTAGGTTGTTTCCAGGTTCTGGCTATGACAAACAAAGCTGCTATGAACATATCTGAGCACATGTCCTTGTGGTATGATTGAGCATCCTTTGGGTGTATACCAAAAACTGGTATTGCTGGGTCTTGAGGAAGGTTATTTCCTAATTTTGTGAGAAATTATCACACTGATATACAGCTTGGGTGTATCAATTTACACTCCCACCAGCAATGCAGAAGTGTTCCCTTTACCACACATCCTCTCCAACATAATTGTCCATCTTGTTTTGTATCATGGCCATTCTAACAGGTGTAAGATGGAATCTCAGAGTTATTTTGATTTGCATTTCTCTAATGGCTAAGGATGTTGAGCATTTCCTTAAGTGTCTTTCAGCCATTTTAGATTCCTCTGATGAGAGTTCTCTGTGTAGGTCTGTACTCTATTTTTTATTGAATTATTTATTCTTTTGATGACCAATTTCTTGAGTTCTTTATATTTTAGAGATCAGGCCTCTGTTTGATGTGGGGTTAGTGAAGATCTTTTCCCACTCTGTAGCTGCTATTTGTTCTTGTTGACCATGTCCATTGCTTTTCAGAAGCTTCTCAGATTCAGGAGGTCACATTTGTTTATTGTTTCTCTTAGTGTCTGTGTTACTGTGGTTATATTTAGGAAGTGATCTCCTGTGCAAATGCATTCAAGTGTACTTCTACTTTCTCTTCTATGAGGTTCAGTGTGATTGGCTTTATGTTGAAGTATTTAATCCATTTGGATTTAAGTTTTGTGTGTGGTGACAGATATGGAGCTATTTTTATTCTTCTTTGTGTTGATATGCAGTTGTACCAGCACCATTTGTTGAATATGCCTTCTTTTTCCTATTTTCTATTTTTTCCTTCTTTGTCAAAAATCAGGTATTTGTAGGCTGAGCAAGGTATACATCCAAAAAGAATAGGATCCCAAAAGGTCAGTACATGTGGCAGAGAAAAATCCCAGTGCCACTGCCAGTGGCCCCTCAGTCTGCCCCAGCCATATAACTGTTAACCTCATTCAGAGGGACTAGTCTGGTTCTATGCTTGTTATTTCCCAGTCTCACTGGAGTTGGTGAGCTCCCATAGGCTCAGGTAAACTGCTTCAGTGGATGAACCCCTCATGGTCTTGAACTCCTTGCTCATATTCGCATTCCTTCTACTCTTGCACTGGACCTTGAGAGCTCAGTCCAGTACTCTGATGTGGGTCTCTGCCCCTGTTTTCATCTGTTGCTAAACAAAGGTTCTATGGTGATATTTAAAATAATCATCATCTGAATACAGGGCAAGGCCAGTTTGGGCACCCTCTCCACTATTGCCTACGATCTTAGCTGCAGCCATCTTTGTGGATTCCTGGGAATTTCTCTAGAGCTAGACTTCTTGCCTACCCCATAATGACTCCCCCAATCAAGATAGCACTCTCCTTGCTCTCACATCTGTCCCCCTTCCATCTCGACCGTCCCAGTCAATTAAGTTCTCTCCAACCCTCCCCTTCTCTACTCCTCTTCCCCCTCTCTCTCTCCCTCTAACCACCCCTGCTCCCATACTCCAAATCCTGTCAGGTAACCCGGTCTGTCTCCAAACCCCCAAATGGGTCCATATATGTTTGTCTTTGGGTTCACCTTATTATTTAAGCTTCTCTAGGACCATGAACTATAAGCTTAATGTCCTTTGTTTATAGCTAATATCTACTTATTAGTGAGTAAATACCATATTCATATTTTTGGTTCTGGGTTACCTCACTCAGGGGAGTGTTTTCTAATTTCATCCATTTGCATGGAAAATTCAAGATGCCATTGTTTTTTACCTCTGAGTAGTACTCTAATGTGTAGATGTACCACATGTTCTTTATCCATTCTTCCATTGATGGGTATCTAGATTGTTTCCAGGTTCTGGCTATTGCAAATAATGCTGCTTTAAACATAGTTGAACAAATGCTTTTGTAGTAGGATTGAGAATCTTTTGGGTATATGTCCAAGGGTGATATTGCTGGATCCTGAGGTATGTTGATTCCCAATTTTCTGAGAAACCACTGTACAACCAAATGTACAAGTTTGCATTTTCACCAGCAATGGATAAGTGCTCCCCTTCGTCCACATCTTCTCCAGCATAAGCTAATATTAGTGTTTTGATCTTAACCATTCTCACAGTTATTCCAGAGTTTTTTATTAGCATTTCCCTGATAGCAAAGGAAATTGAACATTCCCTTAAGTATCTTTTGATCATTTGCGATTCTTCTCTTGAGAATTCTCTGGTTAGTACAGTACATCATTTTTAATTGGATTATTTAGAATTGTACTGTCTAATTTCTTGAGTTCTTTATATATTTTGGAGATTAGTCTTTTGTCTGATGTGGGGTTGGTAAAGGACTTTTGCTTTTAAGTAGACTGTCTTTTTGTCTTATTGACTGTGTCCTTTGCTTTACAGAAGCTTTGCAGTTTCAGGAGGTCCCATTTATTTATTGTTGCTCTTAGTATCTGTGCTACTGGGGTTATACATAGGAAGTGGTCTCCTGTGCCTACGCATTGAAGACTAATTCCCACTTTTTCTTCTATCATAGTCACTATTGTTATATTTATATTGAGGCCTTTAATCTACTTGAGCTGAGTTTCATGCATGGTGATAATTGCAGATCTATTTTCATTCTTCTACATGTTGATATCCAGTTATGCCAGCAATATTTGTTGAAGAAGCTTTCTTTTTTCCATTGTATAATTTTAACTTCCTTATGGAAAAATCTGGTGTTCGTAGGTGTATGGATTAATATTCAGGTCTTTAGTTTCATTTCATTGGTCAACATCTCTGTTTTTATGCTAATGCCAAACTATTTTGATTACTGTAGCTCTGTAATAGAGCTTGATATCAGAGATGGTAGTACCTCTGGAAGTTCCTTTATTATACAGGATCATTTTCGCTCTCCTGGGTTTTTTGTTTTACCATATGAAGTTGATTATTTTTCTTTCAAGGTCTGTGAAGAATTGTATTGGGATTTTGCTTGAGATTGCATTGAATCTATAGATTGCTTTTGGTTGGATTGCCATTTTTACTATGCTGATCCTTTCTATCCAAGAGCATGGGAGATCTCTCCATTTTCTGATATCTTCTTTAATTTCTTTCTTTAAAAAATTAAAGTTCTTGTCAAATAGTGTTACCCCAAGATATTTTATGTTATTTGTGGCTATTGTGAAAGGTGATGTTTTTCTGATTTTCCTCTCAGCTTCTTTTACTTTGTGTATAGGAGGGCTATTGATTTTTTTTTCAGTTGATCTTGTATCCTGCCACATCACTGAAGGTATTGGTCAGCTGTAGTTCTCTGGTAGAGATTTTGGGGTACTTGTGTATACTATCATATCATCCACAAATAACAAAAGTTTGACTTCTTCCTTTCCAGTTTGTATCCCCTTAATCTTCTTCCCTTTTCCCACAGTTCGCATTGCCATGCCTCTACTTCATGACTGGTCTTCATCGCTCTGCCTAAATACTTCCTGCCTGGCTACTGGCCAATTAGCATTTTATTAAAAATAGTACAAGTAACAGGATAAAAGACTATTGTCTCACACACTTCCCCCTTTTTTTAAACAAGAACTCTGAATCTAATATCCTTTGTTTAGCTTCTCTTCTGACCATTATCCATAACAACTTGTAACCATCATTCTAAACAAAGGAAAATATCCATAGTCCATTATTTGGGAATGTGGGCACAATTTTTCAGGCTATTTCCTGATGATTGTTGGCACTGATAATCTTATGGGGTCCTAAAGAAAATTAAGAATTATGATCAAATTGTAACTGAAATATCCTGTGAGGCTTGATCATCTCAGGCAACAGTCTTGAATCTGTTCTGGATGTAGAACTCAGACATCTGGGCCATCTGCTCCTATCGGAGATTTCTCAAGGGGTCTTCCTTGATCAAACCTGATTTTTCTTAACCTGGAATAAATCCACAGCCTCTCTCCTGTGGAAAAGTAAAACCTCTTCTCCAAAGTAACATATACTTTTTTTTTTCAATTTTGAAGTCAAGGTATTTACAAAATGTTTATGTTTGATTAATTCAGCAGCATTTATATTCAAATGTCTTTTAGCCACCATTGCTCCTTCCTCAGCTGTCAAGCAATTCAAAGACAACATAATAATATACAGTATCCAGATTCTCTGTGTATTTTCCATCTTTACATGGCTTTATTTTAATCTCTATTTCTTTTATTTTTATTTTTAATTTTTGGCTTTTTGAGACAGGGCTTTTCTGTGTATCTTTGTCTGTCCTAGACCTCACTCTGTAGACCAGGTTGTCCTTTAACTCACAGAAATCTGCCTACCTCTGTCTCCCAAGTGTTGGAATTAAAGCTTTGTGTCACAACACCCAACTACTTTCTTTTTTGATGTTGTTGTTGTTTTAAGGACTTTATCCTTTTGTCTTTTCTCTTCCAAGTCTACATATATTTTTAAACACTGTGTAAACCATTTAGAAGTTTTCTCCTGTTCTCGTAACCCCACCTATACTCCCTGCCTGGATACTTGCCAATCAGCATTTTACTAAACAAGTACAAGAGTTAAATCTATACAGGGTACAGGACCATTGACCCACAGCACCATTCCACTTGGATCCTTGAGAGCTAAGCCCTATGCACATGGGCACCAGCAGGTAATCAAGTCTACCTGCCCCACCTCTGGGAATTTACTGAGCCCAATCTGAGGCTGTCATTTCTACCTATTGTCCCACTGAGAACACACCAACTGCTCATAAGCTCTATGCTTGGATATACATGCCCCAATGTTAGATACCAAATGTAGTCAGCAAAGGAGCAAGACTGTGATGGGGAAACCTCCAAAAATAGCTGGACTGAGTGAGTAGGAGTTTACTGACTCCAGTCTGAGAGCATGGGAACCTGCATAGGCCCAAACTAGGCTGTCTAAATGTGGGTGACAGTTGTGTGGCTGGGGTAGTCTGTAGAGCCATTGGCAGTGGGACCAGAATTTATCCTTAATGTCTGACCTGGCTTTTTGGAGCCCATTCTTTTTGGAGGGATACTATGCTCAGCCAATATATAGGGGAGCTAGCCTTGGTCCTGCCTCAAAATGATGTGCCAGACTTTGTTGATTCCCCATGGGAAGACTTACCCTCCCTGAGGAGTGGATGGTGGTGGGGTAGGTGGAAAATGAGCGGAGCAGGAGGAGGGGAAGGAGAGGGAACTGGGAATGTGGAGAAGGAGCTGCAGTCTGCATTCCTGCCAGGCTCCCAGCTGCCTGGCTAGCTTATGCCCCAAAATAACAACACACAAACTGTATTCAGTTAAACACTGCCTGGGCCATAGTTTCAGCCTCTTATTGGCTAATTCTCATAACTTGCTTAACTCATTTCTAATAATCTGTGTAGCACCACGAGGTGGTGGTTTACCGGAAAAGATCTTAACCTGTGTCCATCTCGGGTCAGAGAATCATGGCGACTGATTCACTTCCCTTCTTCCCAGCATTCTGTTCTGTTTACTCCGCCTACCTAATTTTCTGTCCTATCAAAGGGGCCAAGACAGTTTCTTTATTAACCAATGAAAGTAAAACATAGAAAGAAGACCCACCTACAACAGGAATGGTTGTAAAATAGAAAAGAATGTTTTAAAAATAAAGAAAAAAGAGAAGAAAACAAAACCTGGCATGGAAACATTTAATCCTAGTACTTAAGAAGCATAGCTAGGAAGATTTCTATGTGTTTGAGGCCAGCCTGGTCTACATGGTGAGTTCAGAACAGATGGGGATAATATAGAGACCCTGTCTCCAAAACTAAAGAAAGAGAGAAAGAGACAGAGAGGGGGAAAGAAACAAAACAATTGAGTTTTAAAATTGAACATGGATCTGTACAGAGTTCCCAAAAGAAACAATAAAAATTACTAAGAACTATGCAGAATATTCATCATCCTAAGCAATTAGGGAAATATAAATATAAACTACAATGAGACTTCACATGCCACCAGTAAGAATGGCTAACAGCCTACAAAAAGCAGAGACAACCCTGTTGATAAGACACAGGTGAAAATGTGAGCATTGGAGACCTAGCCCAACCCCTTACTTGCCACATGGCTGCATGGGCTGGGAAGATATTCCCATGCCCCACTCTCACCCATTAATGCCTAAGATAGAGGGGAGAGTTCACTCTGGGTTAATAATCATAGAAGAACTATCTCTGCCCCCACAAACTGCAACAATCAGGAGAACAGGCTCTGTACCTCTTCAGGGCAGCAGAAAAGAGTAAACCCTGTCAGAGCCAACTGACCTATAGAACAGCAACTAAATAGGAGAGTATGGATTAATAAAGAAAGAAACAAAGTCAGAAGACAGAATCGGGAAAGCTCTCAGTGAATACTGCAGCAGTCCTGAATTTATTTCTCATAGCCCTTGTATACCCAAAGCAAAAGGGGGCAAAAGACTTCCTTACCATGGTTCAAGGAACAAACAAGCTTAATTACTTCCTTAATTTTCAAAATAACTAGTAATTGTGGCTTAGACATAACATCCTGTTATTTAGCCTTGAAAAGGAAAACATCTAGTAACCAAACCTTTGGCCAAACATCCTGTTATTTGTCCTTGAGGAGCTAAGACAACCTTGAATTCTCTGACATTAAGGCAAGATGCAATGGAGTCATTGTGGGCTCCCACAATATCCAGTTTTTTTAATTTTTTAATGTCTCTGCTTCTGCCACAAGAGACATGACTGTGCCTGTCTTAGATTGTCTTTTTCTACCTTCCAGACTTACCTGTACACACATTCTAACATGCGTGTTCTGTCTTAGATTGGCTGGAGGCAAAAAGATCTGCTCTGTCTTGATGACTAGGCTCTGGAAAACTTCAAGGGAGTGTGCAGAGACTGATTTCAATGCAGCTCTGACAATTTACAATGTGAATGTCACAAGTAACTTGACATTCACATGCAAGCAAAAAATGCCTATCACATGTTCCAATGGCTGCAATACCTCCTAATAAGGGAGTAAAGGATGACCAAGATGGAATGACCCTTTTAAATGCATCCAGGATGTCTTCAGCCATTTTAGCTACATCAAAATACAAATTTGCCTTAGTAATTGTATTAAACCTAATGACTCCTTAGCATCATGCCAAATTCCTCTCAGATGAGCTCTAACATTTTTCCACCCAGTAACATTTTCATTGTGAACAGAAAAGGTAGCAAATATTAATGGGTTAATACCATAATTCTAGTATGATCATTAACAATGGACACACAATTGATTAAATTACAATTCTTACAACTTTAATCCAAATCAAGGACAAGAAAATGCTTTTCTGGTGGTTAGGTATGAGTAACTCCATAATTCTCTTCTTTTTCCTTTCATAAATCCAATGCATTGCTGCTACCAGCTTCCAAAGATATGTTTCGGGGTACCATTAAGCCAAAAGAGTAAAATATTCCACAATATTTGTCATATCAATTTGGGGCTCAAATATCCATTTAGAGCCACAGAAAGCTGACAAAAGGATATGGCTTCTTTAAGAGTTTGTGTCTAAGGTTGTCCACTCTCTCCATATCTATTCAATATAGTTCTTGAGGTTTTAGTTAGAGCAATAAGACAACAAAAAGAATTCAAGGGAATACAAATCAGAAAGGAAGAAGTCTAACTCTTACTATTTGCTGATGGTATGATAGTTTACATAAGCAACCCCAAAAATTCTACCAAGGAACTTCTACAACTCATAAACACTTTCAGTGATGTAGCAGGATTCAAGATTAACTAAGAAAAATCAGTAGCTCTCCTTTACACATGATAAATGGGCTGAGGAAGAAAACAGAGAAACATTACCCTTCACAATAGCCACAAATAGCACAAAATATCTCAGAGTAACTGCAACCAAACAAGTGGAAGACTTGTATGACAAGAACTTTAGATCTCTGAAGAAATTGAATGTGACACTAGAAAGTGGAAAAATCTCCCATGCTCTTGGGTAGGTACAATTAACATAGTAAAAATGACAATATTACCAAAAGCAATCTACCGATTCAAAGCAATGCCCATCAAAATCCCAGCAAAATTCTTCACAGACCTCTGCCTTTTCCTCTCCTTTTCATCTATTTTAGGTGGTTTGGATTTGGAGCAGGAACACCGCCTGTTGTCATTCCTGCACCAAGAATGGCTGGGGGAGCCAGAGGAGCTGCTAGAACTGGAGTTTCAGTAGGTGCCGGAGCTTCTGGAGTGGCTGGATGCAGAGGATGAGCTAGAGCCACTGCTTGAAACTTTGCTGGTTCTGAAGCCTGAGCTGAAAGTTGAGCTGGATCGAGAACTGATGCTGCTGCTTCCACTTGAAGCACTGTGTCTCATCCAAGACTATCCCTGCCACGATCCTTTTCACTTGACTCTTTAGTGGCCCCTTTATCTTTAGAAGCTGTGTTACACTGACTGTCTAAAACACCCGATGGACTAATAAAGAACTGAATGGCCAATAACGAGGCAGAAACAAGGATAGGTGACCCTAGCAGGCAGAGTAAAAATAGAAGTAGAGCAGGGCAGTGGTGGCACACACCTTTAGTCCCAGCACTCAGGAGGCAGAAGCAGGTGGATCTCTGTGAATTCGAAGCCAGCCTGGTCTATAAGAGCAAGTTCCAAGATAGGTTCCAAAGCTACAGAGAAACCCTGTCTTGAAAAACTATCTTAAAAATAGAAGAAGAAATCTGGGAGGAGCAAGCAAAAAGGAGCAGCAAGAGAATAAGGTGAGGAGGACATCAGGGGCCAACCACCCAGCGACACAGCCAGCCACAGAGCAAGAAGGAAAGTAAGACATACAGAAGTGGGAATATACCCAAGAGATGCCCTATCACATGACAAAAGCATTTGTTCAACTATGTTCATAGCAGTATTATTTGTAATAGCCAGAACCTGGAAACAACCTAGATGCCCTTCAATGGAAGAATAGATGAAGAAAGTGTGGAATATATACACATTAGAGTACTACGCTGCGGTAAAAAACAATGACTTCTCGAATTTTGCATGCAAATGGATGGAAATAGAAAACACTATCCTGAGTGAGGTAACCCAGACCCAAAAAGATGAACATGGGATGTACTCACTCATAATTGGTTTCTAGCCATAAATAATGGTCACGGAGTATATAATTGGGGAACCTAAAGAAGCTAAATAAGAAGGTGAACCCAAGGAAAAACATATAATTATCCTCTTGGCTATGGGAAGTAGACAAAATTGCCGGGGAGAAAATTTGGGATCTTGGGGGTGGGGTGGGATGGGGGTAACGGGGGATGGGGAGAGAAAAGTGAGAAGGGGAGGATGAGGGAAACTTGGGGAAACAGGATGATTGGGATAAAGGACGGTTGGATAGGGGAGCACGGAAGCACAATTCTTAGTTAAGGGAGCCACCTTAGAGTTGGCAAGAGACTTGAACCTAGAGTGGCTCCCAGGAGCCCAAGGCGAGGTCCCCAGTTAGTTCCTTGGGCAGCTGAGGATAGGGAACCTGAAATGACCCTATCCTATAGCAATGCTGACGAATATCTTGCATCTCACCATAGAACCTTCATCTGGTGATGAATGGAGAAAGTCACAGAGATCCACACTGGAGCACCGGACTGAGCTCCCAAGTTCCCAATGAGAAGCGGAAGGAGGGAGAACATGAGCAAGGAAGTCAGGACCACGAGGGGTGCACCCAACCACTGAGACAGTGTGGCTGATCTATTGGGAGCTCACCAAGGCCAGCTGGACTGTGACGGAAAAAGCATGGGATAAAACCGGACTCTCTGAACATGGCGAACAATGGGGGCTGATGAGAAGCCAAGGACAATGGCCCTGGGTTTTGATCCTACTTCAAGTTCTGGCTTTGTGGGAGCCTAGCCAGTTTGGACGTTCACCTTCCTAGACATGGACGGAGGGGGGAGGACCTTGGACTTTCCACAGGGCAGGGAACCCTGACTGCTCTTTGGTCTGGAGAGGGAGGGGGAGAGGAGTGGGGGGAGGGGGAGAAGGGTGGGAGGGGGGGGGAATGGGAGGCTGGGAGGAGGCGGAAACTTTTTTTTCTTTTTCTCAATAAAAAAATTTAAAAAACATATAATTATCCTCTTGGATACGGGAAGTAGACAAAATTGAGGGGAGAAAATTTGGGACCTTGGGGGTGGGGTGGGATGGGAGTATTGGGAGATGGGGAGAGAAAAGTGAGAAGGAGAGGATGAGGGAAACTTGGGGAAACAGGATGATTGGGATAAAGGAAGGGTGGATAGGGGAACACGGAAGCTCAATTCTTAGTTAAGGGAGCCACCTTAGGGTTGGCAAGAGACTTGAACCTAGAGTGGCTCCCAGGAGCCCAAGGCGAGGTCCCCAGTTAGTTCCTTGGGCAGCTGAGGATAGGGAACCTGAAATGACCCTATCC
>JABTXL010003275.1:919397-945494 GCA_025134845.1 Neodon shergylaensis
TACAGAAAGTAATAGAAGGAAAAGCACTAACCAAGGAGTCCAGCAATGACCACAATAACTCAGACATCTAGAGACCTTTCACCAACACAACTCAAGGTAGGGAAACACACAAACTCTACGACTAAAAAAATGACTGGAGTTAACAACCACTGGTCATTAATATCACTTAATATCAATGGACTCAACTCACCTATAAAAAGGCACAGGCTAAAAGATTGGATAAGAAAACAGGATCCAAAATTCTGCTGTTTACAAGAAACACACCTCAACCACAAAGACAGGCACCTACTCAGAGTAAAGGGCTGGGAAAAGGCTTATCAAGCAAATGGACCTAAGAAACAAGCAGGTGTGGCCATACTAATCTCTAACAAAGTGGACTTCAAACTTAAATCAATCAAAAGAGATGGAGAGGGGCATTTTATACTCATAACAGGGACAGTTCATCAGGATGAAGTCTCAATTCTGAATATCTATGCCCCTAATATAAAAGCACCCACATACATAAAAGAGACATTGCTAAAACTCAAGGCAGCCATCAAACCACACACACTAATAGTAGGAGACTTCAACACTCCTCTCTCACCAATGGACAGGTCAATCAGACAGAAACCTAACAGAGAAACAAGAGAATTAATGGAGGTAATGAAGCAAATGGACTTAACAGACATCTATAGAACATTCCACCCAAATAGGAAAGAATATACCTTCTTCTCTGCAGCTCATGGAACCTTCTCGAAAATTGAACACATAGTCGGTAACAAAGCAAACATCCACAATTACAAAAAAATATTAGTAACCACCTGTGTCTTATCAGATCACCATGGACTAAAGTTAGAATTCAACAACAAGGCTACTTCCAGAAAGCCTACAAATGCATGGAAACTGAACAGTCAACTACTGAACCACACCTGGATTAAGGAAGAAATAAAGAAAGAAATTAAAGTCTTCCTGGAATTCAATGAAAATAAAGAAACAACATATTCAAACTTATGGGACACAATGAAAGCAGTCCTAAGAGGAAAGTTCATAGCACTAAGTGCCCACTTAAAGAAAACAGAGAAAGCACACATTGGAGACTTAACAGCCCACCTGAAAGCTCTAGAAAAAAAAGAAGCAGACTCACCTAGGAGGAGTAGAAGAATGGAAATAATCAAACTGAGGGCTGAAATCAACAAAATAGAAACGCAGAAAACAATCCAAAGAATCAATGAAACAAAAAGCTGGTTCCTGGAGAAAATCAACAAGATTGATAAACCTCTATCCAAACTAATTAAACGGCAGAGAGAATATGCAAATTAATAAGATCAGAAATGAAAAGGGGGACATAACCACAGACACAGAGGAAATTCAGAGAATCATTAGATCCTACTACAAAAGCCTGTATGCCACAAAACTGGAAAATGTAAAAGAAATGGACACTTTTTTAGATAAATACCATTTACCAAAGTTAAACCAGGACCAGCTGAACAATCTAAATAGACCTGTTAGTCGTGAAGAAGTAGAATTTGTTATCAAAAACCTCCCTACCAAAAAGAGCCCAGGTCCAGATGGCTTCAATGCGGAATTCTACCAGAACTTCCAAGAAGACCTAATACCTATACTCCTTAATGTATTTCACAATATAGAAACAGAAGAGTCATTACCAAATTCCTTTTATGAAGCTACAGTTACTCTGATACCAAAACCACACAAAGACTCTACCAGGAAAGAGAATTACAGGCCAATCTCACTCATGAACATTGACGCAAAAATCCTCAACAAAATACTGGCAAACCGAATCCAAGAACACATTAGAAAAATTATCCATTATGATCAAGTAGGCTTTATCCCAGAGATGCAGGGCTGGTTCAACATACGAAAATCTATCAATGTAATTCATCATATAAATAAACTGAAAGAAAAAAACCATATGATCATTTCACTAGATGCTGAAAAAGCATTTGACAAAATTCAACATCCCTTTATGATAAAATTCTTGGAGACATTAGGGATACAAGGGTCATACCTAAATATAATAAAAGCTATATACAGCAAGCCGACAGCTAACATCAAATTAAACGGAGAGAAACTCAAAGCCATCCCACTAAACTCAGGAACACGACAAGGCTGCCCACTCTCGCCATATCTCTTCAATATAGTGCTTGAAGTTCTAGCAATAGCAATAAGACAACATAAGGGGATCAAGGGGATTCGAATTGGAAAAGAAGAAGTTAAACTTTCGTTATTTGCAGATGATATGATAGTGTACATAAGTGACCCCCAAAACTCCACCAAAGAACTCCTACAGCTGATAAACACCTTTAGTAATGTGGCAGGATACAAGATCAACTCCAAAAAATCAGTCGCCCTCTTATACACAAAGGATATGGAAGCAGAGAGGGAAATCAGAGAAACTTCACCTTTCACGATAGCCACAAACAGCATAAAATATCTTGGAGTAACTCTAACCAAGGAAGTAAAAGACCTATTTGACAAGAACTTTAAGGCATTGAAGAAAGAAATTGAAGAGAATACCAGAAAATGGAAGGACATCCCTTGCTCTTGGATTGGGAGGATCAACATAGTAAAAATGGCAATCCTACCAAAGGCAATTTATAGATTCAATGCAATCCCCATCAAGATCCCAGCAAAATTCTTCACAGATCTTGAAAGGACAATAATCAACTTTATATGGAAAAACAAAAAACCCAGGATAGCCAAAACAATCCTATACAATAAAGGATCTTCTGGTGGCATTACCATCCCCGACTTCAAACTCTATTACAGAGCTACAGTAATGAAAACAGTGTGGTACTGGCATAAAAACAGAGAAGTCGATCAATGGAATCGAATAGAAGACCCAAATTTTAACCCACAAACCTATGATCACCTCATTTTAGATAAAGGAGCTAAAAGTTTACAATGGAGGAAAGAAAGCATCTTCAACAAATGGTGCTGGCACAACTGGATATCAACCTGTAGAAGAATGAAAATAGACCCATATCTATCACCTTGCACAAAACTCAAGTCCAAATGGATCAAGGACCTCAATATTAGTCCGAGCACACTGAACCTGATAGAAGAGAAAGTGGGAAGCACCCTACAAGAAATGGGCACAGGAGATCGCTTTCTAAGCATAACCCCAGCAGCACAGACATTAAGGGCAACATTGAATAAATGGGACCTACTAAAACTGAGAAGCTTCTGTAAAGCAAAGGACACTGTCACTAAGACAAAAAGGCAACCCACTGACTGGGAGAAGATCTTCACCAACCCCGCAACAGACAAAGGTCTGATCTCCAAAATTTATAGAGAACTCAAGAAACTAGACTTCAAAATGCTAATTAACCCAATTAAAAAATGGGGCACTGAACTGAACAGAGAATTCTCAACAGAAGAAGTTCAAATGGCCAAAAGACACTTAAGGTCATGCTCAACCTCCTTAGCGATTAGGGAGATGCAAATCAAATCAACTTTGAGATATCATCTTACACCTGTCAGAATGGCTAAAATCAAAAACACAAATGATAGCCTTTGCTGGAGAGGCTGTGGTGGAAGGGGTACCCTCATCCATTGCTGGTGGGAATGCAATCTCGTGCAACCACTTTGGAAATCAGTGTTTCGGTTTCTCAGGAAATTCGGGATCAACCTACCCCTGGACCCAGCAATACCACTCTTGGGAATATACCCAAGAGATGCCCTATCACATGACAAAAGCATTTGTTCAACTATGTTCATAGCAGTATTATTTGTAATAACCAGAACCTGGAAACAACCTAGATGCCCTTCAGTGGAAGAATGGATGAAGAAAGTGTGGAATATATACACATTAGAGTACTACGCTGCGGTAAAAAACAATGACTTCTCGAATTTTGCATGCAAATGGATGGAAATAGAAAACACTATCCTGAGTGAGGTATCCCAGACCCAAAGAGAGGAACATGGGATGTACTCACTCATAATTGGTTTCTAGCCATAAATAACGGTCACGGAGTATATAGTGGTGAACCTAAAGAAGCTAAATAAGAAGGTGAACCCAAAGAAAAACATATAACTATCCTCTTGGATACGGGAAGTAGACAAAATTGAGGGGAGAAAATTTGGGACCTTGGGGGTGGGGTGGGATGGGAGTATCGGGGGATGGGGAGAGAAAAGTGAGAAGGGGAGGATAAGGGAAACTTGGGGAAACAGGATGATTGGGATAAAGGAAGGTTAGATAGGGGAGCACGGAAGCTCAATTCTTAGTTAAGGGAGCCACCTTAGGGGTGGCAAGAGACTTGAACCTAGAGTGGCTCCCAGGAGCCCAAGGCGAGGTCCCCAGTTAGTTCCTTGGGCAGCTGAGGATAGGGAACCTGAAATGACCCTATCCTACAGCAATGCTGACGAATATCTTGCATATCACCATAGAACCTTCAGCTGGTGATGGATGGAGATAGTCACCGAGACCCACACTGGAGCACCGGACTGAGCTCCCAAGTTCCCAATGAGGAGCGGAAGGAGGGAGAACATGAGCAAGGAAGTCACGACCACAAGGGGTGCACCCAACCACTGAGACAGTGTGACTGATCTATTGGGAGCTCACCAAGGCCAGCTGGACTGTGACAGAAGAAGCATGGGATAAAACCAGACTCTCTGAACATGGCGAACAATGGGGGCTGATGAGAAGCCGGGGACAATGGCCCGGGGTTTTGATCCTACTTCAAGTTCGGGCTTTGTGGGAGCCTAGCCACCTTGGATGTTCACCTTCCTAGACATGGACAGAGGGGGGAGGGCCTTGGACTTTCCACAGGGCAGGGAACCCTGACTGCTCTTTGGACTGGAGAGGGAGGGAGAGAGGAGCGGGGGGAGGGGGAGAAGGGTGGGACGAGGGGGAGGGAAATGGGAGGCCGGGAGGAGGCGGAAACTTTTTTTTCTTTTCTTTTTCTCAATAAAAAAAAAAATTACTTTGCTCAACTGCTGACTGAGAGGAACCTAGCACACAGGTTATACCATGAAAGACCTAAATAACAGTGCCTCCATTCAGCACGAAGCAGTTTGGAGAGAAATAACTGTGCCCATATTCCCAAATATTGTTTATAAATGTTCTTTTATATTTAAAGGGGGATATGATATAGATATGAATAATTTACATTGGCATAAATTTTGCTTTGTTGACATAAACTTAAGGTCAATTTTGTTATATGTATTTTTGCTCTTGATTAAGGTATTGTGATTGTGTAGTTCATTTAAAAATGTAATGTATAATTAGGAAATATAGGTTTGTAATAGCCAGAACCTGGAAACAACCTAGATGTCCTTCAATGGAAGAATAGATGAAGAAAGTATGGAATATGTACATATTAGAGTACTACTCAGCGGTAAAAAAACAATGACTTCTTGAATTTTGCATACAAATGGATGGAAATAAAAAACACTATCCTGAGTGAGGTAAGCCAGACCCAAAAAGAGGAACATGTGATGTACTCACTCATATTTGGTTTCTAGCCATAAACAAAGGACATTGAGCCTATAATTCGTGATCCTAGAGAAGCTAAATAAGAAGGTGAACCCAAAAAAAACATATAGGCATCCTCCAGAATATTAACCTTCATCAGGCGATGAAAGAAGACAGAGACAGAGACCCACATTGGAGCACCAGACAGAAATCTCAAGGTCCAAATCAGGAGCAGAAGGAGAGAGAGCATGAGCAAGGAACTCAGGACCGCGAGGAGTGCACCCACGCACTGAGACAATGGGGATGGTCTATCGGGAACTCACCAAGGCCAGCTGGCCTGGGTCTGAAAAAGCCTGGGATAAAACCGGACTAGCTGAACATAGCGGACAACGAGGACTACTGAGAACTCAAGAACAATGGCAATGGGTTTTTGATCCTACTGCACGTACTGGCTTTGTGGGAGCCTAGGCAGTTGGGATGCTCACCTTACTAGACCTGGATGGAGGTGGGTGGTCCTTGAACTTCCCACAGGGCAGGGACCCTGATTGATCTTTGGGCTGATGTGGGAGCGGGACTTGTTTGGGGGAGGGGGAGGGAAATGGGAGGCAGTGGTGGGGAAGAGACAGAAATCTTCAATAAATAAATAAATTAATTAAAAAAAAAGAAAAAAAGAAAAGATGTCATTGGGAGGTATTGTCTCAGGGAATGGTCAACACTACTACATTATGCCAGAAATATGTGGCACAAGCTATACAAAATATTAGAGATTAATTTTCACAAGTTCATATTATTCATTATATGGATGATATTTTGCTTGCCCATAGGAATGAAAAAGTTTTGCTTGCAACATGTGGAAAGATCAGCAGAACCTTGTCCAGACATGATTAGCAATTGCCCCAGAGAAAGGGTAAAGACTGCCACCTTTCCAATATTTGAGATATAAGTTGTATCCTAAAGAAATTAAGCCACTGAGTATACTCTAATGTGTATATATTCCACACTTTCTTTATCCATTCTTCCATTGAGGGGCATCTAGTTTGTTTCCAGGTTCTGGCTATTACAAATAATGCTACTATGAACATAGTTGAACAAATGCTTTTGTAGTATGATTGGGCATATCTTGGGTATGTTCCCAAGAGTGGTATTGCTGTATCCTGAGGTAGATTGATTCCCAATTTCCTGAGAAAATGCCACACTGATTTCCACTAGAGGGAATCCCAGGTGTCCATTGGGGATGTCCCCAGCTAGGTCCTTAGGCAGTGAGCAGAGGGTGCCTGAACTGGCCTTTCCCCACTATCACATTGATGATTGTCTCAAATATCACCATAGAATCTTCGTCTGGCACTGGATGGAGATAGAGGCAGAGACCCTCATCAGAGCAACGGACTGAGCTTCTCAAGGTCCAGTTGAAGAGCAGAAGGAGGGAGAACATGAGCAAGGAAATCTGAACTTCCACCCACTGAGACAGTGTGCCTGTTCTAATGGGAGCTCACCAAATCCAGCTCCACCGGGACTGAACGATCAAACCGGACTCTCTGAATGTGGCTGACAATGGGGACTGACTGAGAAGCCATTGATAAAGACACTGGGACTGAATGACCATGCAATCAAACCAGACACTCTGAATGTGGCTGACAATGGGGACTGACTGAGAAGCCATTGATAAAAGCACTGGGACTTGTTTCTACTGCATGTACTGGCTTTGGGGGGCCCTAGTCTACTTGGATGCAAAGCTTCCTAGACCTGGATATAGGGGGGAGGGCCTTGAACTTCCCACAGGGCAGGGTTCCCTGTCCTCTCTTAAGGAGGGAGGGAGAGGGAGGAGAGTGAGTGGCGGAGTGGGAGGAGAATGGGAGGAGGGGAGGAAAAATAGAAAAAAATAATAATAAAAAAGAAAGTAAGCCTCAGAAATTGGAAATTAGGAAAGATAACTTACAAACGTTGAGTGGTTTTCAGAAATTATTATGGTAATATTCAATGACTGCAGCCCTATTTGAAGTTGTCTAGGGGACAGCTTGAATGCCTCAGTGAGATTCCCAAAGGAAACAGTGATCCTACTTCCCCTAGGCATCTTGCAGACACTGCTAGACAAGTGCTGCTCAGGTGGAGCTTACCATTCAACATCGGTAAATATTATTCCAAAATAATGGTTCTTGGGCAACTGATTTTGCTCAGTTTTTGAACCAAAATGATAATCATTTTCTAGCTGATCGATTGGCAATTTACCAAAACATATTCCTTTATATTTCCTAAAGTGTTGATGAAAGATCCCATAAAAGTTGTTATGCTTCCGTCTCAGTCCAGCTGGCCTTGGTGAGCTCCCAATAGATCAGCCACACTCAGTGGTTCGGTGCACCTCTCGTGTTCCTGACTTACTTGCTCATGTTCTCCCTCCTTCCGCTCCTCATTGGGAACTTGGGAGCTCAGTTCGGTGCTCCAGTGTGGGTCTCTGTGATTATCTCCATCCATCACCAGATGAAGGTTCTATGGTGAGATGCAAGATATTCGTCAGCATTGCTATAGGATAGGGTCATTTCAGGTTCCCTATCCTCAGCTGCCCAAGGAACTAACTGGGGACCTCACCTTGGGCTCCTGGGAGCCACTCTAGGTTCAAGTCTCTTGCCAACCCTAAGGTGGCTCCCTTAACTAAGAATTGTGCTTCCGTGCTCCCCTATCCAACCGTCCTTTATCCCAATCATCCTGTTTCCCCAAGTTTCCCTCATCCTCCCCTTCTCACTTTTCTCTCCCCATCCCCCATTACCCCCACCCCACCCCCAAGATCCCAAATTTTCTCCCCGGCAATTTTGTCTACTTCCCATAGCCAAAAGGATAATTATATGTTTTTCCTTGGGTTCACCTTCTTATTTAGCTTCTTTAGGTTCCCCAATTATATACTCCGTGACCATTATTTATGGCTAGAAACCAATTATAAGTGAGTACATCCCATGTTCATCTTTTTGGGTCTGGGATACCTCACTCAGGATAGTGTTTTCTATTTCCATCCATTTGCATGCAAAATTCGAGAAGTCATTGTTTTTTACCGCAGCGTAGTACTCTAATGTGTATATATTCCATGGGATAAAACTGGACTCTCTGAACATGGCGAACAATGGGGGCTGATGAGTAGCCAAGGACAATGGCCCTGGGTTTTGATCCTACTTCAAGTTCTGGCTTTGTGGGAGCCTAGCCAGTTTGGATGTTCACCTTCCTAGACATGGACGGAGGGGGGAGGACCTTGGACTTTCCACAGGGCAGGGAACCCTGACTGCTCTTTGGACTGGAGAGGGAGGGGGAGAGGAGTGGGGGGAGAGGGAGAAGGGTGGGAGGAGGGGGAGGGAAATGGGAGGCTGGGAGGAGGCGGAAACTTTTTTTTCTTTTCATTTTCTCAATAAAAAATTAAAAAAAATAAATTATCTTTTTCATTATACATACCAAAAAAAAGTTGTTATGCTGATTTTTACTGATGGTTCCTCCAGTGGAACAGTAGTTTATGGTATTAATAGTGGTTAGGTAGTACAAACAGTTCCACCTTCAGCTTTTTATTCTTTTATTTTATTACTTTAAAAAAAATACCAACCCAAATTTCCACTCCCTCCCCTCCTCCCTTGTAGCGCGCACCATGGCGCTGTCGTGTCATGGGCACGGAGACTGGGTGCCGTTTGCTGTTCCACGTCAAACTTGACAGACAACTTGTGCGCATGCGGCATGCCCCCCCCCAGTGCGGGGAGTCTTTCAATCTGACCATCCGATCTGGCCAATCATAATTTAAGCACGATCACTCCATTCTGGCCTGAGCATTGGGTTGATGACACGTCAGGGCTTTGTCTGGCACCGTATATATTCTTCTGCCTCCACGGGGACGGGGTCTTTTTGCCTCTTTCAAACCTCAAGTGTAAGTGCTCCAATAAAGTGTGTTCTGAGAAGAATCCTGTTGCGGTCGTCTCTTCTGCTGGCGGGAGCGGCGTGCTGCAAGTGGTGCCGAAACCCGGGACTTCCATCACGGCATCAGGCAGAGACCCCTGCGGAAGCGGGAGGATTCAGAACTCAGACGCACGGAGCGGCGGCGCCGGTGCGTTCTCCGTGAGTATTACTTCTGACGTGCTGAGTGGAGGAGTGAATCCGCTTTGGGAAGCCCCTGTCATTCGGGGTATGGTCGTCTTGGTGCTTGCCCATTGTCTTTTTCCCACGCTGTCATAGAGTCGGTCAAGAGTGTATTTGCTGGGACCAGCAATAACAGATAAACGTACAGCATGGGAAATGTAGCGTCTGGGCCAGCCGGCATGGCACCTTTCTCGCGCCCTATCCAGAGGCTGTTTAGGGACCGGGGTCTAAAAATCTCCGAGGGTACCGTAAGGAAGTTTTTGGAGGATGTGGATCAAGTAGCGCCATGGTTTGGAGGCTTGGGGGACATCAATCTCCCCTGCTGGAACAAGCTAGGTAGGGCCCTTGAGACAGCTAAGGCAGAGGGTAAGCTTCGGCCGGGAACTCACCCATTATGGAAATTGGTACGAGCCTGTTTGTGGGACGGGAAATGCGTAGAAGCAGTAAAAGAAGGCCGAAGAGCGCTTTCAGCCTTCCAGGATAGCATGTCGGAGCTAGATACCAACGAAGAAAAGACAGGAGAACACAAAAAATATAGGCCTAAGGAGGGCGACAAAAGCTCTCGGAAAAGGGAGGGCGACAAAAGCTCTCGGAAAAGGGAGGGCGACAAAAGCTCTCGGGAAAGGGAAAAGAAAGCTCCAGAGAAAGACAGGGAGCTGGAGGAAACGCGGTATCCACTCTTGGAGGAATTTCCTAATTTTTCTATAGATGAGTCCTCCGAGGATGAGGACCAATTAGATGTGGAGGAGGAGGAGGAAGATCTAGAGGAAGCTGTAGCTCAATATGAACGGGGACGGTATAGTCCGGAGTATACCAAGCCCCCGCCATATGATTCACCCAGAGCTAGTGGTACGAGGAGTGGCCCATCAGCACCTCCTGCCACTTCGGCTTCCTTTATTAAGCCTAGCACATGGAGCCGATTGGCTACTGCGTTCCCCGTCTTTCAGGATCCCAACACGGGGCAGAGATTTCATGAGCCGGTGGATTATAAGCAGTTAAAAGATTTGGCTGAGGCCACGCAGACTTATGGTGTGTCTGCGAGCTTCACGCTCGGACTTGTAGAACGTCTAGGACAATCGGCAATGACACCTGCTGATTGGATGAGTACTGTTAAGGCGTGTGTTACTTTAGGCCAATACTTGGACTTCAGGTCCATTTATACCGACTTTGCTTATGCACAAGCCCGAATTAATGCAGATAATGGCAATGCTGCCTGGACGGCAGACATATTATTAGGTCAAGGACAGTGGATAAACAATCAGACAGTGTTTCCTATTCAAGTTTACCAACAAATTAATGAAATGGCCATACGAGCCTGGAAAACCCTGCCTAACAGGGGCCAAATGTCGGGTAATTTAACAAAGATAATACAAGGACCAGCAGAGCCATTTTCAGACTTTGTCGCCTGCATGATGGAGGCAGCAGGGAGAGTCTTTGGGGACATGGACCAGTGTATGCCCTTAGTAGAGCAACTTGTCTATGAACAATGTACCAAAGAATGTAGGAGGGCAATCACCCCCTGGAAAGGAAAAGGACTCCAAGCATGGATGAAAGCTTGTAGGGAAATAGGAGGGCCGTTGACCAATTCTGGATTGGCTGCTGCTGTTTTGGCTGCTGCCCGGACGTCTGGCAATAGGCCAGGAGTCTGTTTTAAATGTGGCCAGCCAGGTCATATAAGAAAAACGTGTCCGAATGGAGAAGGGAGGCAGGGAAGTGGAGGACGTCAACCAGGCCTCTGTCCGAGATGCAAAAAGGGGAGGCATTGGGCAAATGAGTGCCAGTCAATGAAAGACATCAATGGTCGGCCCATTACTAATCCACCAGGTTCAAAAAACGGCAAGAGGGGCCCACGTCCCCAGGGCCCTCAAATGTATGGGGCATTGCAAGATCAGGCAGAGCAGCCACCTCAGAAACCCGAAGGGCAACCTCGGGCTCTGCAGGGTTGGACATCTGTGCCGCCATCAGGCTGGTATTGACACCACAAATGGGAATGCAGCCCATCGAGTCAGATTTTAAGGGTCCGTTGCCTAGAGACACTGTGGGCTTACTGTTAGGACGATCATCATCTGCTCTAAAAGGGCTGGTAGTAACCCCGGGAGTTATAGACCCTGACTATACTGGCATAATTAAGATCATGTGTTCCTCCCCAAGGGGCATTACAGCTATTTCCCCAGGGGATCGCATAGCTCAAATGTTGATCTTGCCTAGTCTGCATAGCCATTTTCCAGCCAGGGCTGTGAATAGAGGGGATCAAGGGTTTGGATCCACTGGCACAGATCTTGTTTGTCTATCTATGGGTTTAGATCAAAGGCCGATTATAGCCCTGAATATAGAAGGCAAAACATTTCAAGGATTGCTGGACACAGGTGCGGACCGCAGCATTATTAGAGAGGGGGATTGGCCGAAACGATGGCCTCTACAGCTATCATCTCAAACATTACAGGGCCTGGGGTATGCCAATACGCCAAAAGTCAGTGCTAAAGAATTAGCTTGGACATATAAAGAAGGACAAAAAGGACTATTTCAACCTTTCGTGCTTGATCTCCCCATTTCCTTATGGGGGCGAGATGTTTTGAATCAGATGAGAATAAAACTTGTTACACAATATTCAGATGTTAGTCAACAGTTAATGCTGCAGTCCGGATATGTTCCAGGCCAGGGACTAGGGAAGGGGCTTCAGGGCACCCCCGAACCGATCATGCCTTCAATGAATCCTGGACGTCAAGGCCTGGGTTTTTCCTAGGGGCCACTGAGGATGCTATCCCTATACCCTGGACCACTGACATCCCAGTCTGGGTCCCTCAGTGGCCCCTCTCTAGAGAAAAATTGGAGGCAACACAAGAATTAGTAAAAGAGCAACTTGCTCTGGGGCATCTAGAGATGTCTCAATCTCCTTGGAATACACCTATTTTTGTGATCAAGAAAAAATCAGGGAAATGGAGGCTTCTACATGACCTTAGAGCAGTTAACCAGCAAATGCAGTTATTAGGATCAATGCAAAGGAGATTGCCTTTGCTTTCTAGCCTTCCTAGAGAGTGGCCAATCATTATTATTGATATAAAGGATTGCTTTTTCTCAATACCCTTGAACAAGGAGGATTGTCCTCGGTTTGCATTTACGATTCCATCTGTTAATCATGAACAACCTGATGCAAGGTATCAATGGAGGGTTTTGTGTGCCAGTTGTTTGTTCAAAAGGCCTTGGAGCCAGTGCGCCTAAAATTTCCAAAGTTGAGATTATGCCATTATATGGATGATATTTTAATAGCTGCCCCTAATAATGATATGCTTGATTTGGCGTTTTCTACCACCGTTGATGCACTTAGGGGATATGGGCTGGAAATTGCTCCTGAAAAGGTGCAGAAGGAAGAGGTGGGACGATTCCTGGGAGCTATTATAACCCCACAGACTATAAGACCACAAAAAATAAGTCTAAGATTTGACAATCTTAAAACTCTTAATGATTTTCAAAGATTGCTAGGCGATATCAACTGGCTTCGGCCGTACCTTCGGCTTACTACAGCTGAGTTGAGACCCCTATTTAAAATTTTGGAGGGAGACCCAAAAGTGACATCCCCTCGAATGCTGACACAGGATGCACGAGAGACTTTAAAGAGGGTTGAACAGGCCATTCAGAATGCACAGTTAAGACGATATGATGAGAATAAACAATTAGTGTTGTGTATTTTGCCTACTAAGTCAGCACCCACAGCTGTCCTTTGGCAAGATGGGCCTTTGTTGTGGATACATGCTCATGCCTCCATTCGCAAAACAATTGAGTATTATCCCACAGCTGTGGCATCTCTTGCCATGATGCGTATAAAGATGTCTTTAACACATTTCGCTATGCAACCACAGTTGTTGATCCAGCCATACACCCCTAAACAAGTACAAGTCTTAAATGCAACACTAGATGATTGGGCTGTTCTTGTCTGTGCATTTTCTGGAAGGTTTGATAATCATTATCCATCCGATAAACTGCTACATTTTGTCATGAATCATCCAGTTATTTTTCCTAAGGTGACCAAGCCTTGCCTCTTGGATAATGCAATCACTGTTTATACTGATGGGTCAAATTCTGGTATGGGAGCCTATGTTGTCCAGGGAGGGGAGACAGTCATTAAACATTTTGAGCCAAATAGGCCACAAATAGTGGAATGTCAAATGGTCCTAGAGGTGTTTCTCACTTTTCCAGGTCCCCTTAATATTTACTCAGATTCCCATTATGTAGTCAATGCTATAAATCAACTTGAATCTTCTGCAATGATCTCTGACAGGAGCCCGGTGGTCTCCATTCTGTTGTCCATACGTGATACCATTAGAACGAGGTCACATCCTTTTCACATGGCTCATATACGAGCACACACATTGCTGCCAGGTCCTATGGCAGAAGCCAATGCTCACGCCGATGAAGCCACCCGAGCTTTTCCAATGATAACATCAGATCCTTTTTCAGCAGCATGCCAATTTCATGAGTTATATCATATGCCCGCCAAAACGCTAACGCTTAAGTTTAAAATTCCTAGACAAGCGGCTAGGGATATCGTTAAATCTTGCCAGGCCTGTGTCCCTTTTCACCACCCCCCACATGTTGGAGTCAATCCAAAAGGACTGCTACCAGGTGACATCTGGCAAATGGATGTCACCCATGTGCCTAGTTTTGGCCGTATGCAATATGTGCATCTATCAGTTGGTACTTGTTCTGGTGTGATCCATGCATCACCCTTTACAGGTGAAAAGGTGGTTAATGTTATAACTCATTGCCTGGAGGCATGGGCCACTTGGGGTAAACCCAAACGCTTAAAAACTGATAATGGCCCTGCATATGCCTCCAAAACCTTTCAACAGTTTTGCTCTCAGATGGGTGTCTGCCATCACACTGGCCTGCCATACAATCCACAAGGGCAAGGCATTGTAGAACGGGCTAATCGCTCGTTAAAGGAAATGTTACAAAAACAAAAAAAGGGAGTGGCCCAGGGCTATTCACCCAGGAATGCCATATCCCTAGCTACTTTCACCTTGAATTTTTTAAACCTTGATGATCAGGGACGATCAGCAGCCAGCCGACATGCTGGGGCTCTACCCACCGAAAATGTTGAAGTAAAATGGAAAGATGTGCTAAGTAACACATGGTGTGGACCGGATCCAGTGATTGCTAGATCCAGGGGAGCTATTTGTATTTTTCCACAGGGCCAGGAACAACCAGTTTGGGTCCCGGCAAGACTGACGAGAGAGCTGAAACGGATACAGGACAATGAGGATGACCCTCGTGGTGCTGATTCTCCTCCTGTGGACGCCAATGATAAAGATGAAAATGACGCAACTGTGGGCAGTAACCAGGGCATGGCCAATACCTATGCCTGTTCATGCTAATTCCTCCATTATTCCCACCTTGTTTTCCACCTCATGCAATATGGAAGCCCCTTGTATGGTCCCAAGAGATGATAAGATAGAACGATTTAATTCAACTAAAGTTATGCTTAATGGGACCTTTTGTTTTTCCTTAGAACATAAAACCCCATGCATTCTGTTAAAACAAAAGAATTTGATTAATTGGATGGATCCCTTGCTTTATAGTCAGGTGAATATAGGCATATTGGCATCAGCTTTAAATCAGATTGTTCAGGGTGCCCAATCAGGCGGTGGTACGTCCAGCAATGCGACTTCAGTTAACGTTACCACCTTGGCTATGAATACCACATTGTTGGTGCCTATGAAAGATCCCTCTCTTAGAGAGTATAAGAGCACTGAATTTAAAGCATCTCCACATTGTGTCCCAGATTTTTCTTTCCCTCCCACCTATACTGCCTGTCAAGGCAGAACATGGGAGGAGTTGCAGATTTCACAGGGATTCTCCCTTTCTCCATCTATGAAGAGATATTTTTATAATCAATCAAACAAAAATTCTACGATAGGGGATGGGTGGTCCTGGTATCAATGGTTGGTTTCCAATAAGGCAGGAGCGACAGCAGACATTTCCGCCTTAGCCCAAATACAAAAGTTCACCACCCGGCTAATTAATGTTTCTGGTATAGTAACCGAAACATCCCTTGGTAGGCGACTTCGCATACTTCAAGAGGAGGAGCTGGCCAATACTACCTTGGCGGCAGCGCCAATGTGTGTGCCTTCTCCTTTTGTGTTTCTGCTAACTAATATTACTAATGCTACCCAAGAGGTAGATTGCAGGAGTACCGATTGCTTTCTAGCTCAATGCTGGAATGCTTCATGGAACCTTGTGGTGGTTATGAAGATACCAACATTCATGCCAATTCCTGTTAAAACAGATCCTGATACGTTCCCACTTGTTACTCTTCTACGAGAGCGACGGGATTTTGGAATTACGGCCGCTATAGTAACAGCGATAGCGGTGTCAGCAGCTGCCGCAGTTACCGCAGCAATGGCTATGACCAATCAAGTACAAACTGCAGATACCATTAATAATGTGGTTGCACAGGCCGCTACAGTGCTGGATACTCAAAGCAGAATAAATAAACACATGCTGTCAGGCATAGTGGCAGCTAATCAAAGAATTGATTTTTTACAAAGTCAAATTGATGATTTGGCTGATTTGGTTCAAATGGGTTGCATTTCGTATCAAAAGCATGTATGCATAACCCCACTTTCTTTTGATAATTCCAGAAATGAATCAAAGATCCTAGGTGAATTCCTTGCCGGCAACTGGTCCAAGGAAGTGGAGAACCTGATCCAGGACCAGCTGTTGCAGATTGCTACCTTGAACGATACTCGTATACAGCCCATGACCCTTGGACAATTTACTGATTGGCTGCAATCCGCTTTTTCTTTCTTTAAGGAATGGGTGGGGGTTGGCGTATTCGGTGCCATATGTTGCCTCGGCGTGTTTCTCTGCCTTTGGCTTCTGTGCCGATTTCGTGCACGGCAAGCTAGGGACAAAGCAATTATAGTCCAGGCCCTTGCCGCCCTCGAACATGGCATCTCCCCTCAGGTCTGGCTGTCTAGCCTCAAACATGACCTATAACTGGATGTGGCCTCTGCACTCCAAGTCGTTAAAGACATTGCACTGGGACAGGCACACCCTATTCTCTTTGTTTTTTAAATGTGCTGGTAGTCCTTGCACCTCATAGGCCTTGCTGCCATTGCACATGAGAGGATGCACAGCATGATGCGCACAGCGCACCCTAACCCTTGATCGTTGGGGACATCATGAGGTCTCAAACTAGATCGGGTTTCTGCTTTAGAATATAAAAGGGGGAGATGTAGCGCGCACCATGGCGCTGTCATGTCGTGGGCACGGAGACTGGGTGCCGTTTGCTGTTCCACGTCAAACTTGACAGACAACTTGTGCGCATGCGCACGAGCTCCACGTCAAACTTGACGGACAACTTGTGCGCATGCGCGCATGCCCCCCCCCCCCAGTGCGGGGAGTCTTTCAATCTGGCCATCCGATCTGGCCAATCATAATTTAAGCATGATCACTACATTCTGGCCTGAGCCATTGGGTTGATGACACGTCAGGGCTTTGTCTGGCACCGTATATATTCTTCTGCCTCCACGGGGACGGGGTCTTTTTGCCTCTTTCAAACCTCAAGTGTAAGTGCTCCAATAAAGTGTGTTCTGAGAAGAATCCTGTTGCGGTCGTCTCTTCTGCTGGCGGGAGCGGCGTGCTGCACTCCCTCCCGATACCCTTCCACCTTCCACTCTCCAATCCTAAGAGAGGACAAGACACGCTGCCCTGTGGCAAGTCCAAGGCCCTCCCTACTACATCCAGGTTGAGCAATGTATACATCCAAAGAGAATAGGATCTCAAAAAGCCAGTATATGCAGTAGAGATAAATCCCAGTGCCATTGTCAATGGCCCCTCAGTCTGCCCCAAGATTAAACCACATTCAGAGGGACTAGTTTGATCCCATGCTCGTTCACTCCCAGTCCAGTTGGAGTTGGTGAGCTACCATTAACTCAAACTGTCTCAGTAGGTGAACCCCTCATGGTCTTGACTTCCTTGCTCATATTCTCACTTCTTCCACTCTTCAACTGCACCTTGGGAGCTCAGTCAGTGCTCCGATGTGGGTCTCTGCCTCTGTTTTCATCTGTTGTTGGACAAAGGGTCTATAGTGATATTTAAGATAATCATCACTCTGACTACAGGGCAGGGCCAGTTCAGGTACCCTCTTCTCTATTGCTTAGGGTCTTAGCTGGGGTCATCCTTGTGGATTCCTGGGAATTTTTCTAGGGCCAGGTTTCTTGCTAACCCCATAATGGCTCCCTCAATCAAGATATCTCTTTCCTTGCTCTCACATCTCTCCTTTCTCCATCTCAACTATCCCATTCCCTCAAGTTCTCCTCAACCCTCCTCTTCTCCCCTTTCTTCTACCCCCTGCCCGCCTGCTCCCAAATTTTGTCAGGTGATCTTGTCTGTTTCCAATTCCCAGGTGGGTCTATATATGTTTTTCTTTGGGTTCACCTTATTACTTAACTTCACTAGGATCATGAACTATAGGCTAAATGTTCTTTGTTTATGGCTAGTATCCACTTATGAGTAAGTACATACTATATCCATTTTGGGGGGCCTGGGTTACCTCACTCAGGATAGTGTTTTCTAATTCCATCCATTTGCGCGCAAAATTAAATATATCATTGTTTTTACCACTGAGTAGTACTCTAATATGTAAAATGTGCCACGTTTTCTTTATCCATTCTTCAGTTGAGTGGCATCTAGGTTGTTTCCAGGTTCTGGCTATTTCAAATCATGCTGCTATGAACATAGTTGAACAAATGTTTTTGTAGTATAGTTGAGCATCTTTTGGGTATATTCCCAAGACAGGTATTGCTGGATCATGAGGTAGGTTGATTTCCAATTTTCTAAGAAACGGCCGTACTGATTTCCAAAGTTGTTGCACAAGTTTGCATTCCTACCAGCAATGAATGCATATTCCCCTTACTCCACATCCTCTCCAGCATATGCTATCATTGGTGTTTTTGATTATAGCCATTCTGATAGGCATAAGATGGTATCTCAGAGTTGTTTTGATTTGCATTTCCCTGATAGCTAAGGAAGTTGAACATGTCCTTAAGTATCTCTTGGCCATTTGAACTTCTGTTGAGAATTCTCTGTTTAGTACACCATTTTTAATTGGGTTATTTAGAATTTTAATGTCTAGTTTTTTAAGTTGTTTGGAGATCAGTTCTTTGTCTGACGTGCGGTTGGTTAAGATCTTTTCCCATTCAGTAGGCTGCCTTTTTGTCTTATTGACTGTGTCCTTTGCTTTACAGGACCTTCTCAGTTTCAAGAGGTCCCATTTATTTATTGTTGCTCTTAGTGTCTGTGCTACTGGGGTTATATTTAGGAAGTGGTCTACTGTGCCCATGCATTTAAGGCTACTTCTGACTTTCCATTTTATCAGATTCACTGTGGTTGGATTTATATTGAGGTCTTTAATCGATTTGGACTTGAGTTTTGTGCACGGGAATAGATATGGATCTATTTTCATGCTTCTACAGGTTGACATCCAGTTATGCCAGCACCATTTGTTGAAGATGCTTTCCTTCTTCCATTGTATAATTTTAGCTCCTTTGTCAAAAATCAGGTGTTCGTGGTGTATGGATTAATATCCAGGTCTTCAACTCAATTACATTGGCCAATGTCTCTGTTTTTATGTCAATACCAAGCTGTTTTGATTACTGTAACTCTGTAATAGAGCTTAATGTCAGGGATGGTAATGCCTCCAGAAGTTCCTTTATTGTATAGAATTTTTAGTCTATCCTGGGTTTTTTGTTTTTCTATATGAAGTCAATTATTGTTCTTTCAAGGTCAGTGAAGAATTGTTTGGGGATTTTGATGGGGATTGCATTGAATCTATAGATTGCTTTTGGTAGGATTGCCATTTTTACTATGTTGATCCTGCCTATCCAAGAGCACATGAGATCTTTTCATTTTCTTGTGTCTTCTTCAATTTCTTTCTTCAAAAACTTAAAGTTCTTGTCAATTAGGTCTTTCACTTTGGTTAGTCTTACCCCAAAATATTTTATGTTATTTGAGGCAATTGTGAAAGGTGATGTTTCTCTGGTTTCCCTCTCAGTTTCTTTATCTTTTGTGTATAGGAGGGCTACTGATTTTATTTCAGTTGATCCTGTATCCTGCCATATCACTGAAGGTATTTATCAGCTGTAGGAGTTCTCTAGTAGAGATTTTGGGGTCACTTATGTATACTATCATATCATCTGCAAATAATGAAAGTTTGACTTCTTCGTTTCCAATTTGAATCCCCTTGATCTCCTTATGTTGTCTTATTGTTATTGCTAGAACTTCAAGTACTATGTTGAAGAGATATGGAGAGAGTGGACAGCCTTGTCTTGTTCCTGATTTTAGTGGAATGGCTTTGAGTTCCTCTCCATTTAATTTGATGTTAGCTGTCGGCTTGCTGTGTATTGCTTTTATTATATTTAGTTATGATCCTGTATCCCTAATCTCTCCAAGACCTTTATCATGAAGGAGCATTGGATTTTTTCAAATGCTTTTTCAGCATCTAATGAAATGATCATATGGTTATTTTCTTTCAGTTTATTTATATGGTGGATTACATTGATAGATTTTCATATGTAGAACCAGCCCTGCATCTCTGGGATGAAGGCTACTTCATCATGATGGATGATTTTTTTGATGTGTTCTTGGAATCAGTTTGTCAGTATTTTATTGAGAATTTTTACATCCATGCTCATAGTGATTTTGATCTGCAATTCTCTTTCTTGGTTGAGTCTTTTGCGGTTTTGGTATCAGGGCAACTGTAGCTTCATAAAAAGAGTTTGACAATGACCCTTTTGTTTGTATTATGTGGAAAACTTTGAGGAGTATAGGTATTAGCTCTTCTTGAAAGTTGTGGTAGAATTCTGCACTAAAACCATCCAGCCCTGGGCTTTTTTTTTTTGGTTGGAAGGTTTTTGAAGACAGCTCTTATTTCCTCATAGCTTATAGGTCTATTTAAATTGCTCAGTTGGCCTTGATTTAATTTTGGTATATGTTATGTATCTAAAAAAATTCTTTTACATTTTCCAATTTTGTGGAGTACAGGTTTTTGTAGTAAGACCTAATGATTCTTTGAATTTCCTCAGTGTCTGTTGTTATGCCCCCTTTTTCATTTCTGAATGGATAAAGAAGATGTGGTACATTTACACAATGGAGTACTACACAGCAGAAAAAGATAATGACATCTTGAAATTTGCAGGCAAATAGATGGATCTAGAAAATATCATATTGAGTGAGATAACCCAGACCCAGAAAGACAAATATAATACGTGCTCACTCATAAGTGGCTTCTAGACATAAAGCAAAGAAAGACCAGCCTTCAATTCACAATCCCAGAGAACCTAGACAACAAAGAGGACCCTAAAAGAGTCATAAATTGACGATGAGCAGCCTCTGTCAACAACACATGGATCTGATCTTCATGGGAAATAGAAAAAGACAAGATCTCCTGATTAAATTAGGTTCATGGGGATCATGGTAGAGGGTAGAAGGGGAGTGGAGAGGAAGGAAGGGGAGCAGAAAAAATATATAGCTCAATAAGAACTATTTAAAATAGAAATTTAATATTTAATAAAATATATTTTATGTGTATGGTATTCTTGGTTCCATGTATATTTGTGACCACAAATATGCCTGGTGCCCACAGATGCCATAAGAGTATATTGGATCCCCTGGAACTGGAGTTATGGATAGTTATGAGCTGCCATGTGTGTGCTGGGAGCTCCTCTATGATAGCAGCCATTACTTTTAACCATTGAGACATCACTCCAGCCATTCCAGGTAGATGTTTTCAGAGGCAGATCTAACTGGTAGAAGGTAGAGAGCAAAATCTTGCTGGAATTCAAGCTGAAAGGGACACTTGGGTTTGGCAGATCTTGGCCTCCAATTTTGGGTGTCCACTTAATCTATATGAGACCATTGTTACTAATACTTAAAACATAAAGCCAATCCCTGCAAGGGTTATTTCTGTAAAGAGAACACAAAAGTAAGATAAACAGCAGATGACAAAATTGTTTTAAATCTCTAACTTCTTCAGCAGGAAGTTCCTTTGCTCATACAGTATCTACGGGAAAGGACAGATAAAGACCTGTATTTTACCTTACAGTAGTAATAATTACAACACACAAGAAAACACATGATTTCCTGTCTGCTATAAGGGCTTGGGGACCTGAAATTTTGCAGAAATCCTCCAGAGGCAGGTGGCTTTTATTTAGGTCAACTCTAACTGCCCATTTCTTTCATTTCCTGAACCTGACATCCCCTCAAGCTGCATCTGACCAAGAAGAATGCCTCTGAAAAACAGTCCCTCTCCCTCTACAGAGATCTGAGAAGGCCCCCAGGGTGGAGACACTGAGTATGTAGCTGAAGACAGAAAGATTGGGCTTCACATCTGCCAGCCATGATCTGTGTGAGCCTAATTTGTCCACTATGTTTTCTGTCCCAATAGCCCAGCGATATCACATTTGTTAAATGAGTGTTGCCATAGCAATAGGTGACCTACATATGAGCAGGGCCCAGACACTGGGACAGGACAGCTGTCCATATCAGAAATGTCTGTTCCTACTTACCTACAGGAGAGAGTTCACTAGACTTAATCCCTGACAATGCAGTCATCAGGAGCACCTGTGTCTTCTGTTCTCCCTTTGCAGACCATGACATTCCTGTGAAGTCTCAGAAGCCCATCAGCACAGTTGGCTAAGGGCCTCGTCACCTGTACAACTGTGCTCTCCATGCTGAGACTCAGAAGAACATGCCCACATGACCTAGCCTAACTATGACTCTCATGGCAGTGCTTTGACTGAATCCATGAGCTAGGAGAGTCAGAGAGCTGATAAATCATTCTACTCTGTTAGCTCGAACAGGTCAGATTCCAAGCCTTTCCACACTTCACCAGCTCATCTGAAGGCAGGACTTCCTGGTGATCAGTCTCCCCTCTAGTAAAATTCTATAGTTCCCTCAACGAGACCCTCTCTGAATCACAAGATTTTCTTAGGGATGCACGTATGGTGAGAGCCACACAATCTGGGCTTGTTCTGATCTTTGGGATGAGTTACCCCACCACACACTCTACTTTCAACAAGGTAGATTTAGATGAAAGATTCTAACATCACAGTTTGTATCAACTGGGTGTGTCCTGAACTAACTCTTCAAACCCTAATGTGGGTAAAAAATTAAATTAAATTAAAACGTTTTAAAAATCATGTATCAACCTGGATGTTGTTTGAAAAAACAAAGATCCATTGGCACACATTGTCTCTCTGCCACTGTGTATAGGCCACAGTAAGCTTTAGTGGATAGCTATTATAGCTCCATAGGTCTATGCCTGTCAACCACAGCTACCCTTTTGAATCAGTAAAAGTTCCTTTTGAATGATAAAAAGTAAAAATCTGTTTTCTTTTTTTCTTCTACTGCTATTCCCTGGCAGATTAAGAGCAAATAGAACAGTGGGCAGTGGTGTCACACGCCTTTAATCCAAGCAATCAGGATGCAAGGGCAGGTGGATCTCTATGAGTTTGAGGCAGTCTCATCAATAGAGCAGTGCCCAGGATAGCCAAGGCTGCACAGAGAAACCATGTCTCGAAAAACTTTAAAAAAAGAAAAAGAAAAAGAAAAAAGAACTAATCAAATATTCTCACCTTCAGTTGTGTGTGCAATAGTATGAGTGAGTTCAGCAGTATGTGGAGGGTACCAGCCAGTTGAAAGTACGGCAAGGAGCTGGAAGGAAGACTTCTTGATTAAGAGCGCTGGCTGCTCTTTCAAAGTCCATGGGTTGAATTCACAGCTCATAGAGGTGGCTCACCATAACATTTAACTTCACTTTTAGGAAACCCTAATGCTTCTACTGGTCTTTGAATGCATTGCATGCAGGTGGTACACAGACATACATGCTGGCAAAACACTCATGAACATCAACAAATTTTGTAAATTCTTTTAAAATATAAATAAAAGCTGAGTCTAGAGGGAAGAGAAAGGAATCTTGGGCCCTTTGCGTGTGGTGGAATGCAGGGCCTGTGTTCTAAGCAGGTGTGTTCATCCTTCAACTTCAGTCTGAGGGTCTGGGTGGATCTACAGGATTTTATGGAGTGAAGCAATGTGACATGACCTCCTTTCAAAACATCATCTGCAATGTATGGAACTCCAGTCTCGGGTTTCTGGATGGATCACCACAATTGCTTTCACATCTACACACACTCAAGAGCATTTTGTGGGTATAGGATGCCTTCCCTGTTTGCTTCCGATAGAGTCCCTAGGACATCTTTTCTCAATTTATTTTTATAAGATTTATTGTATTTTTTTTTTCGAGACAGGGTTTCTCTGTGGTTTTGGAGCCTGTCCTGGAACTAGCTCTTGTAGACCAGGCTGGTCTAAGATTTATTGTATTTTATGTATGCATATGGTTCTGTACAAACTGTGTGCAGGAGCCTTCTGATGCCAGGGAACTTCAGGGAATACCCTTGCCCTGGAGTGGCAGGAGATTGGTTGTGAAGTCATCTATCATAGGTACTGGGAACTGAACTTGGGTCCTTTGGAAGAGCAACAAGTGCACTTAACCACTGACCTATTTCCTCAGCCCTCCTTTTTTATTTTCTTGCTTTGTGCATTGGAAAATCCTACTGTACAGATACAGAAATTGAAAGTCATGAGGAAATTGGGTCTATACTTCCATCGTGTGGACATGGGACAGCATATCAGCCTTAGCAGCAAGTGCCTTTACCCAATGAACCATCTGTTTGGCTAACTCTGGTTAGATTATCATTGGGAGAATCACTATGTCATAGTTGGAAATTCAGTCTTCAAAATATAATAACCAATGGTGATAAACTTTGAGGAAGAAACAATTGGGCATTTCCCCATCCACTTAATATTTCCTGCTCACCAAGAGCTTCTTCCTGATAAACTCTTCCCCCGTCCCCATTCTCTCTAGGTAGTCTGTGGTATGAGAGGTCCTTCTGTCTATGTGTTGCTTTCATTGGTTAATGAATAAAGAAACTGCCTTGGCTTGTTGATAGGGCAGAACTTAGTTAGGCAGGGAAAACTTAGGAAGAAGGCAGCGTCAAAGAGAAGCCATAGAGCCACCAGAGACAGACACTGAGAATTTTATCTGGTAAGCCACAGCCTTATGGCAATACATAGATTAATAGAAATGTGTTAAATTAAGATGTAAGACTTAGCCAATAAGAAGCTAAAGCTAATGGGCCAAGCAGTGTTTTAATTAATATAGTTTCTGCATGGTTATTTAGGTTCTGGGTGGCCAGGATGAACAAGGGCCTCCCTGTTACAAATTGGCACTTCAGTGTGGTCGACTATATCCACATAAAACTTGAGAAAGCTTGAAAAGAAATTCTAGACACAAAAATACAGAGTTTAACACAACTTCTTGCTGTTTGCTGGTGGTGTGCTGCAGTTCCTTTAAGAGAGATTTTCCTGATTCAGCCATAGCAGGAAAAAGGTCATGGCCATTTTAAAATGCCAGTTTTCTGGGCTATGCTACAACCTCTGACTCTTTCAGGCAGGAGGTCCGGCTACAGAGCATTTGAATGGGGTTTGTGAGCAGACTGCTGCAGCATGCTTAATGGCAGCATGAACTGGCTGTGTGTCTGGAAGTGGAGTGGTGTGCACAGCTCAGAGGTGCTAGCAGCTCTGCCATGCTGGACTGGATAGAGCAAGCAGGCACTGACGTATTACCTGAGCAATGACGCAGTTTAAGTTTTTAAGAAGTGCTTAGCATTTTAAGAAGTGCTCCTGGACAATATAGAACTACAGATACACAGTAGGACAGATTAAGACATAAAAGACCTATAAATGGGTCCTAATATTGGATAAATGTATGTAGGCTTGGAAGAACAAAGAAAAAGAGTATAGAGTCATAAAATAAAGTTAATGCTTTTTTAAAAAGGTAAAGTCTTTTAAAAGACAGAGTACAGACAGTCATAGATTAAAGGAGTAAAAATAATAAAATAAATATTAAAAAGTAATAGAGTAAAAACAAGACACATAAAAATGGAAAATTCACAGAGAATCTGGATTATGTATATTATTGTGTTTTTTTTTCTTTTTTTCTTTTTCTTTTTTTTTATTAATTTTTTATTGAGAAAAAAAACGTTTCCCCCTCCTCCCCGCCTCCCATTTCCCTCCCCCTCCTTCCACCCTTCTCCCCCTCCCCCCACTCCTCTCCCCCTCCCTCTCCAGTCCAAGGAGCAGTCAGGGTTCCCTGCCCTGTGGAAAGTCCAAGGTGCTCCCCCCTCCGTCCATGTCTAGGAAGGTGAACATCCAAACTGGCTAGGCTCCCACAAAGCCAGAACTTGAAGTAGGATCAAAACCCAGGGCCATTGTCCTTGGCTTCTCATCAGCCCCCATTGTTCGCCATGAACAAAGAGTCCGGTTTTATCCCATGCTTCTTCCGTCTCATTCCATCTGGCCTTGGTGAGCTCCCAATAGATCAGCCACACTGTCTCAGTGGTTGGGTGCACCCCTCGTGGTCCTGACTTCCTTGCTCATGTTCTCCTTCCTTCCGCTCCTCAATGGGAACTTGGGAGCTCAGTCCGGTGCTCCAGTGTGGGTCTCTGTGACTATCTCCATCCATC